>JBAMJV010005252.1:0-114699 GCA_037951105.1 Echinarachnius parma | reverse complement strand
CTACATGCAGGGTTTAAAGTAAAGGTATAATCGTTCATGCATGAAATGCCAAGGTCAATTAAAAATAGCAAAAACCATGGAGGACCACAGCATTCGACTGAAATGATAGTAAGCGTTTCACGTAAAACAAGTGTGCGGGGTAAGTAAATTATGACATTATTCAACTTTATTGTTATGAACAAACTATGAAAATACACATTTTTCAATAAAACAGGGCCAGGTTATGAGAGCAACATCATACTGGTCTGTATTAGAGGCATGGAGCTTGTCTGTTCCATGTGTCTCCTGCAATTTTAACCATATTTACCTAGATAAATGTCATGTTAAAGACTGCCCAACTGTTTGACCAAGGGTGAAATCAGGTTTTGAAGATCTTTGGACTACGGTAGAATTCTTGAGAAGAATTTATACCCTTTTCCATGCTGAAATAAGGGCACAAACTGTGTTCTTTACGAATAAACCTTTGCCATGGAATTCCTCATTGTGTTACTTTTGGATGAAAATAGAACCTATAACGTTCACAATTTGTCTTCATTTATACTTTTTAGAAAGATAGAAAAGGTCACATTTGTAATGAAAAATTATGCCATGTCATGAATATAGCGTTTTCGATTATATGCTTATCACAGTACTGGCTTATCAACATTTATATGGTTGAGTGGATGTTCCATTTTTGCTATTTTTGAAACAGACCTTGCTGTGGTTAATTGACCGTGACAAGTCATGCACGAATGATTTCATCTGGACTTCATGCCAATATTGAAGAGGGGCATTTTATCTTTAATTTGATATACAATATCATATATTTTATCGTAAATTAATATGAAATATTTGGTCTTATACAAGTGTCCAGTTTCTTTTTTGCGGAGTATATATAACACACACAGTTTTTACATGCACCTTTTATGTTGCAGTTTTACACCAATCTTTTCACAAGTAATGTTAGTATTCCACTTTGGCATAGTGAACAAACTTATTGCATTCTCATTTGCATAACACAATACAATATGTAGAGACTAATACAAAGAAAAACAAAGAAAACAAAGAAAAACAAAGAAAAGGATAAAAAACAAAGAAAAAACATAGAAAACGGTAAAACTAAATCAATTTTCATGATTATCCTGTTATTTTATCAGAGATTGTTGTAAATGTATTTAATCTTGGCATGTATACTGCACCAGGAACACAATTTTGTTTGATAAGAATGACCAAATATTAAAAAAATGCAAAAAATACCAAAAAAATACAATTTTCGCATAATTAATTAGCTCTAATTAACATATTATAATTGAAACCAAACACTAAACTATGCAATATTGTAGAGCTCATAGACATCTATCACCATGCTAAATTTGGAGTCGATCAGAGTTTCGATTGCTGAGAAAACTACAAAAAAATACAATTTTTGCATAATTAATTAGCTCTAATTAGCATATTCTAATACAAAAAAAAAATTAAATTCGCAATATTGTAGACATCTATCACGATGCCAAATTTGGAGTCGATCGGAGTTTCGGTTGCCAAGATCTTAAGGGGGGGGGGGGGGGGTCCTTTTAGCCCCCTCCCCCCCCCCCCCCCCCCAGTTTTTTTAAGGTTCAAAATAGCCCAGTCTTTTTAGGGTTAAGGTAGCCAAACGGGGCGCTATACACGATATAATGATGACACACATAGCGTAATAAAATAAGCTTAAATACATACTGTACATACATTTTCAGCAAAAACCTGTTCTGTAAAATTCTGCAAAGTATTCCACTATCCATTGTTTGGTTATAAAAGTGTACCTTGAAACTGTAAAAATGTTCAATTCAATGTATACATTCAATAATCATACCAATGATATTCCTACCATCCATATTACTTAATATGTATGTATAATGCTATCAATTAAATAATTTGTAGTTGTCATGCCAATATTCAGGATTGTTATACTTGTATTCATTCGATTCGTTAGGAACGTTACGATGTGGATAATCCTGTTAATGTTGTCTATAAAATGTAAAACGAAATGGAAGTATAGACATATTATATGTTATAAAATATGGAAAGAGCTATAATCAAATCAATTTGCTCTGTAAGTTAAATTATATGCGATAAATGGAAAAACAAGTCGACGGTACACACCAGCAATAACTGCCGCGATAATATTAGGTTAACTATGTATCGTATAATAATAATAATAATAGTGAATACTTATATAGCGCACGTTCCGTCTTTCGACGCTCGCGGCGCTTTGGGAAAAGAGAAAAACGACTAAACAAACAAACATACAAACATACAAAAACAAATTAGAGTATACCTATTTTTCAAATAAATAAGTTTTCAACCGAGTTTTAAAAGTATCCAAGGAAGGTGATTGGCGAATTTCAATGGGGAGATCGTTCCAATGTTTTGGGCCAAGGTATGAGAAGGAACGATCTCCCCATGAACGTTTTACTCTGGGTACTTGAAGGGATTGTGTGTTAGAGGAGCGAAGACTACGTGAAGGATAGTATGACAGTTTTTCTGATGGTTGATATGTATAAGTTGAGTCAGAATGTGTTGTGGCCAAATACAATTCATGCATATATGTGTGGTGCAGTGTGTATACTGTACAGAGTCGTGAGAATGTGTAATAATGCGTTATATTGTATACATAGTATTACAGCTATTGTGATGGTTGATATATTCGAGTCTAACATTTTTTGCCGTATATAATACATGCATGTATACAAGGGAGAATGTGTAGTTATAAAGGTACAAAAGTTTATAGTAGTGTATGTTTGGAATCAAGCTCAATCAGTTATACCAAATGTTTCTTTAATTCAAATCAAACTAGCTAAACGCTATTATAGGCCTACACTAATCTATGTAAGCTAAAACAAAAATAAACGAAAACCATGCATTTTTCCAAAGTTGTATCTTATAGAGCCAAAACTTATAAATTGTCTGATATGTTTGTGACACGGTTCCGTCAATAAGCAAGGTTTACAAATAATTGCTGTACATAATGGTACTTTGTTATTGTTGTATACTCATGATAATCTAACAAAGACATGTAATCTGAAACTTGTCAATGTATAACCCAACCTTGTGTGATATAAATGCCAATAAAATATATATTACATTCACAGCCTACATAGCTAAGCGTCCCAATAAATGAATATATTTCATACACACTTCAGTCATGTTAATGTACACATTGTGTTGTCGTGTGTGTTGAACATGGTGTTTAGTTGTTAGCGGATGAATAATTTGTTGAAATTATTGCTTTTCATGAAGGCAAGCTTCAATGGGCAAGTTTCAATAACGGTGGTTAAGACGAGTCCATTTTGAATGGGGATGATAATTCAAACATCTTAATTGCAAACGTGTCCAAACTTAACTAAGTTTGATCTCCTTATGGTATACATGATATGCATTGTATTAAACTTTAAAAAGTTACATGGCACGTGGTAACTGTGTTAAAATGGACAGGAATTAGACGTGCGTGCAATTTTTTGAAAACACTACGGAACAATTATTATTTTAGTGGTTGAGTGGTACATACCCGCGATATATACGATGATGCACATTATCACTTTGGCGCGAAGTAGATCACGTGACATTGAATGCGCTATTTATACTCATTGCATTACACTTTATACTATTTTGAGTCTCTTCTTGTGTTGGCATCCGTTGATCAACCGTTTTTTAAGGAACAAAATGGCGAATAAACAATCGTATGAAGTTCTCCGTCATGCAACATTAATACTGTTGTATTTCCTGTCAGGTAACGTACAACCAACACGTTTTGCATTAATTTATATTTAGACCTAATATCATTATTATAAGTATAATGCAATAATGCCTGATTAGGTATTAGTAGAACCTCACCAAAACGAAGACCTTGGAGCCGGAGATTTAACGTTCCGTGTCAGGTATTACGTGCACCATAAGTGTATTGCAGAGCTGGAGTTTCTTAGTCTTACTTTGTTTTCTTTATTTTACACCATGCAAGTATACATGACTCAATACATCTATAAATTGTTACTTATCTGGTGTTTGATATTGGCATCTCTTTTAGTAAAGTGACTAAGTTTCTCCGGGTGATAAGCAACCACCTTCTAATGTAATAAATGGTAAACTTTATCTTCACATGCGATATAAGTTACCCCCTAACATTTCGTGTATGCTGTCACACTGCGACATGTATACCGTTGCAACATTATAATCAGCAAAGATTGTTGACAAGTTTAGTTCTGGTATAGAGGACGTTCCAAGATATAACTGTTTTGTGACGTAATGAAAAACTGAGTGTAAGATTTGAAAGTGCACACAACCTTATTGACATAATCAACTTTATTTTATCAAAATCGGTTCAGAAACATCTAAAACATCTAACAAATACGTTTATCAAATTGGAATAAAAAGGGCTGCACATTCTTGAAAATAAATCCACCCACATTATTTTGCAATTGTATTTGATGATCTCTCTATCGAATACATTTATATCAATACGTTTATCAAAATGGAATAAAAAGGCAACACATTTTTTTTTTATCTACCCAAGTTATTTTACAATTGTTTTTAATGATCTTTGATCGAATACATTTTTTTAACAAACATCAGATTCACATTTTGTTGATTTAGTTGAAACTTGAGGTGACTCAATCGGGTATATGATTTACTACCATTCAAGCATCATTGAACTTTAACTGTAAGTTAGTGTTTAATATAATGTGCAAGTTTTAATTACTAAATGTCTGTGTTCAAAATTCGTGTTACGGATAGTAATTGAACACCGACTCACACATTGATTGTTGCGAATTCGAAACTTAAAAGGATAGTTGAGTACTGGTAGAGAGAGTACAGTTTTAGTCAAACTGAATTTTAGTATCCAAAACCTGCACCATAACACAGTTATAACTCCACCAATGCTCAAAAGGATTACAGAAAGTACAAACGACTAAGTAAAAAGCCTGTTATCATTCAAAAAGAGCTAATAAAGCTAAAGAGGGCGTGTTCAAAAAAACGCATTTGTTTATTCCATTTTAAATAAAAGTTTGTGCATGTGATGTTTTGTTGAAAGAGTGAGTAGAGAGATAATCAACAACTATCTAAAAACCACTTTTGAAATTTTTTGAAAAGAAGAAGCATTTTAAAACGAATTTTAACGGTTGGTTCTAAATTAATGAATACTTGTGGGGTTTCTGAACCGATTTTGATCAAATAAAGTTTATTAGGTTATACGTACTGTATATCATAATGTTAATTTATTGCTTCTTAACAATGTTGAAATTCTAACTAAATCATTATTCAATGTGTCCACAATAATATAAGTATGGTCACCGAGCATGGTGGCTTAGCGGTTAGAGTGTCCGCCTCATGCACGGGAGGTCCCGGGTTCGAACCGAGACCGGGTCATACCAAAGACTTTGAAAATGGTACCTTCTGCCTTCTAGCCAGACACTCGGCATTTATAGAATGGAGAAGGGAAAGTTAATCACACGAGTTACCAGAGGACTGGCCCCCTTCTGTAACTTTCGCTACATTTAGTAGACGTGTGGCTTAGGGCTATTGAAACGGAGATAGGCGCCGCCTTAGGTGCCAACATTGGTACGGGAAAGACTTTAACTTTAACTTTAACTATGGTCCCCTGATGGACACTACAAGTTACAGTTCGTTTTTGAGACTCAACACCGTTCACAACAGTAAATTGTTGTCTACAATAGATTGAAGTAATTATACAACCATTTTAGAGTGATTGCATCAAAGCCAAACAATTTCAATTTATTCATTAAAATGGTATGGTCTACAGTGTCAAATGCTTTCCGTAAATCAATCATCACCGCTCCCGTTAAGTTGCCTTTGTCAATTTCTTCCAGCCACTTTTCAGTTACATTAAGTAGAGTTGTTTGTGTCGAGTGTTTTGGTCTGAAACCCGATTGACAATTTGACAAGATCTTATTTTCTATTAAATATTTAATTAACTGGTCGGATACAACTTTCTCCAAAATGTTGGCTAAAATAGGAATAATAGATATAGGACGATAATTATCTAGGCTATCTTTATTACCACCTTCAAATATCGGGGTTACACGAGCAAGTTTCCACTGACTTGGAACAATTCCTAGCGAAACAGATAAATTTATAATGAATGCAACCGGTTTATATATAAACATTATAGAATATGAAATAATTTTTGCAGGAATATTATCAGGACCTGTAGCCTTGTCCGATGACAAATTTTTAAGCAATTTCAAAATATCATCATCATTTATCTCACTGAAAGAAAATACGGAATCTACATGATTGATACCAGAGGTTAGGTTTTCAGCGTTGACGTCTGGCTGTTGCATTTGTTGGATATTTGTACCAATATCAACAAAGAATTATTGAACGTGTCAGAAAGATTATTACCAGTAAGACTACTTCCATCAACATTCAAGGAGATTGGTGTATTTTGATTCTTACCTTTTTGTTCTGGTAAGATGAATTTCAATGATTTCCAAATTTCTTTAGTACATTTATTTGCCGTTTCAATTTTATTCATAATTAATTGCTTCTTTGCCTGGCGAACACAGTCTGTAACATTGTTTCTTGCATCTTGATATTTCTTCCCGTCGTTTGTTTGTTTAGTATAGGATTTCTCGGTCAATTTCGTAAGTAAGCCGAACGAATTCATTTTATGTTCATTCAATTTTCACCGCAGCTGTGATTTTTCGTTCAAATTCGTTTTTTAGCATTTTAATTCATAAAACGGTCATTCAAAAACATTTTGCTTTCATTTGAATTAAAACGTGTTTCTTTTTCGTTTTGCATTCAATTTAAAGCGAGACGATTCGGGATTACGTAATTACGCCTTCCGTGAATTCAAATTCGTTTCTTTGCATACCATTTCGCACGCTTTGCAGACAAATTAAACGCATTAATCATTTAATATCACCCAGTGAGTAAAATCATATAACCCCGCTAGCTAAGTTCCATGCTAAATTAATTTCAAATTATACGGTTTAGTGTGCAACAAACATTTTACTTGTCCCCGCTAGGGTTGTATACCCACTAAATCAACACTATTTAGCAACTGAACGATCATGTGTTTAACATATAGCCACATCATCGATATTTGTAGAATGAAACTATAAGCTAGCGTATATGTATGAATATGCCTGCAGCCCTGGTATGAATAAGCATGCAAAGTGTGTGTTTACAGTTGTATTTATGGGAGCGGCGTAACATGCTGGGACATTACAAGGGGGTCAATACTCTTATGCATTGTTTGATTCTCATGTTTGTTTGCTCTTTGATAATTTATTCGGTGGTCGTGATCTCTTTTAGGCCAGTTTTATTTGTGTAAATTATATGAAGAGCTTAATTCCAAAAGGCGCTAAATCCACTTTTCATCAAATTGGATTTTCTTGCACGATTAAATGCTCATCAAGCATGTGCATTTAAATAACCATTACACTACTCAAAATAATTTTTAGAAATATGAAAAAAATTGGATCAAAAATTTTGTTTAGTTCCAAAAGGCGCTAAATCCAAAATTGTTTAGTTCCAAAAGGCGCTTAATCCATCATGTGATCAAACAGGCACGTTTTGACCAATCAGAGCGCAGTATCAGCGTAGCAGACGATGCCTAGCCTATAGCTATACGTACTAGAGAAACGCCGTTTGCCTGATCGCTGACATTTCATTGTAATTCTGTCTGGTTTAATTCCTTTTGAAAGCGTTGTGTAAGGACACACACCAATGACTAAGGGTTGAATAGTTATTTACACAACCAGAGATCCCCCAAATGGCTGAGGAATGATGAATTCTGTGACGAAGTAGAAAACGTACAGGCTGTGCTTCGACATCCTATTTGGTAAGTATTGCCCCATACACTCATTTTCGTGTTAGTATTGTAAGTGTCATAATTGCATGTAAAATGGAAGAGCATCGCCAATTAAATCAATATAAACAGTATAAAATGAAATAAAAAATACTTTTAGTTCTCAAGAGAAAGTGGGTTTTAATTTTACAGTATCTATTTGGGTATTGATCCGTTTTATATTATAGATCTGCTGCACCTAAAATACAGTGGCGTACTACAATACTTTGTAGATGTGGCGTAGCTGTAGCCGTAGTCGTAGACACGAGTGCTACTAGCTGCTACTTGTACTGTGCAAGTACGTAGTACTCGCTAGCGGCAGGTGAAAACTGCAATGCAGATATTGAATAGCATGCCATAGGCATTAGGCCTGCATTCCCAGGTAGCAAGCCAACGTTGGACCAACGTCGGAAACTTGCAAACTCGTTGGAACTCGTTGGACGTTGGACAATCTCGTTGGATCAACGTTGGACCAACATCAGTAACTCGCAGTGAAAAAGAAGTTGGACAATCTCGTTGGACCAACGTTGGACCAACATCGGTAACTCGCAGTGAAATGTACGTTGGACAATCTCGTTGGACCAACGTTGGATCAACATCGTTAACTCGCAGTGAAATAGACGTTGGACAATTTCGTTGGACTAACGTTGGATCAACATCGGTAACTCGCAGTGAAAAAGACGTTGGACAATCTCGTTGGACCAACGTTGGACCAACATCGGTAACTCGCAGTGAAAAAGACGTTGGACAATCTTGTTGGACCAACATTGGACCAACATCGGTAACTCGCAGTGAAATGGACGTTGGACAATCTTGTTGGACCAACGTTGGATCAACATCGGTAACTCGCAGTGAAAAAGACGTTGGACAATCTCGTTGGACCAACGTGGGACCAACATCGGTAACTCGCAGTGAAAAAGACGTTGGACAATCTCGTTGGACCAACGTTGGACCAACATCGGTAACTCGCAGTGAAATGGACGTTGGACAATCTTGTTGGACCAACATCGGTAACTCGCAGTGAAAAAGACGTCGGACAATCTCGTTGGACCAACGTTGGACCAACATCGGTAACTCGCAGTGAAATGGACGTTGGACAATCTTGTTGGACCAACGTTGGACCAACATCGGTAACTCGCAGTGAAAAAGACGTCGGACAATCTTGTTGGACCAACGTTGGATCAACATCGGTAACTCGCAGTGAAAAAGACGTTGGACAATCTCGTTGGACCTACGTTGGACCAACATCAGTAACTCGCAGTGAAAAAGACGTTGGACAATATCGTTAGCCCAACGTTGGACCAACATCGGTAATTCGCAGTGAAATGGACGTTGTACAATCTTGTTGGACCAACGTTGGACTAACATCGGTAACTTGCAGTGAAGAAGACGTTGGACAATCTCGTTGGACCAACGTTGGACCAACATCGGTAACTCGCAGTGAAATGGACGTTGGACAATCTCGTTGGACCAACGGTGGACCAACATCGGTAACTCGCAGTGAAATAGTCGTTGGACAATCTCGTTGGACCAACGTTGGATCAACATCGGTAACTCGCAGTGAAAAAGTCGTTGGACAATCTCGTTGGACCAACGTTGGACCAACATCGGTAACTCGCAGTGAAATGGACGTTGGACAATCTGGTTGGACCAACGGTGGACCAACATCGGTAACTCGCAGTGAAATTGACGTTGGACAATCTCGTTGGAGCAACGCTGGACCAACATCGGTAACTCGCAGTGAAAAAGACGTTGGACAATCTTGTTGGACCAACGTTGGATCAACATCGGTACCTCGCAGTGAAAAAGACGTTGGACAATCTCGTTGGACCAACGTTGGATCAACATCGGTAATTCGCAGTGAAAAAGACGTTGGACAATCTCGTTAAACCAACAGTAATGAGTGGACTCAAGTAGAATTACAATCATAAATAGAAGTGCGCCATCCCCGGTGAATTACCATATAGGATCGATATGTATATTATCGGGTGTCAAGAGACCATGTATGAGTTGGGCCATCGATCTACAAGCAGTTAATAAAGTAAGCTTTCAACTATACTCGTGTGCCTATTTGTATTATATTACAACATGGTGTCTGAAGTGAAAGTGACTGTATGTCTGATTCGATTCGCCATGACCTGTGTTGTAGAAATGCTAATTTGAATCCATTTTGGGAGGCGAACTTCACGGTTGATGTGTGACCGGATATACCATCCAGAAAACGCTTTATTGAGAACTGTACTGTTCGTTATCAACTGTGCATAGCTAGTAGGAAGAAAGAGCTCCAGAAGAGGCACAAGCGATACTATGACCAGGGTGCCAAGTCGCTGCCGGTGTTGAAGTCTGGAGAACGTGTGTACTACCAAGTGGGAAAAGAATGGAAACCTGGCGTAGTGACAACTCAAGATTCAACGCCCCGCTCGTACCACATCCAGAGTGAGAAAGGTGGGCGGTATCGCCGGAACAGACATCATCTAAAGAAGCGTCGCGCACCTGAAGGTAACATCCATGTTCCAGTAAACGAGGAAACGGAGGTCCCAGAAGCGTGCTGGAGTGAGGTGAAGCCGCCCTCGCAAGAACGTGACAGGCGCTACCCACTTCGACGTCTACTCTCAGACCCCCGGATAGATTAGATTTGTGATAGAGATGAATACCATTTAGGGCAGAATAATCCCTTGGTATCATCTAGGCGTTGGGTAGTCCACCCTGGCACTAGCACGTTAAACCATTTTGCATTTAGGTAAATGTCGGTCTTACATAGGGGATGACAACCGTACGAAAGGGGCAGAATAATCCCCTGGTTCCATCTTCTGGGTGTCGGGTAGTCTACCCTGACACTCAAGTTTGTAATTTACCAGTATTTATTATTGTTATGCCAGAGTTACACATGGCATTTCGCCTACTTGTATTATATTACAACACCAACGATGGATCAACATCGGTAACTCAAAGTGAAATGGAGGTTGGACAATCTCGTTAGAGCAACGTTGGATCGACATCGGTAACCCACAGTGAAACGTTCGTTAATCCAACGAGAATCCAACATTTCACATCTGTTGTTCACTACATGTAGCTGTTATGTTAGAAAAGGTAATTTTTTTACTCGTAGCACAGGTGGTCAAAACCCCCTTGCATAATAAAAGGATTTAAAATTAGCTGCTGAAAGCAGGATGTATGCCATCATTGGATCAACGTTGGTTCAACGTTGGATGAACGTTGGTTATTATTCATGAATATTCATGAGTGGTTATCATTGACTGCAAAAAGCATTAATAATCATGTTATTTGATTGTTCAGAATGAATCCAATGTTATTATTTACTCATTATTTGAAATATATGTAAGTTATTTATCTACAAAAACATTCTAAAGGTTTGTTTCCATGATGTATTTGTGTAAATTCTTAAAACTTTATCCAAACATTCAACTTTATCGAAATACCAACCATCAAACAAATATTAACACAGAAGCTAGGTTATATAAAGCTGAGTGGATGATGTAGATGTAGTGAGTGTAGGAATAGGAATAGGAATAGGACTATATGGATAGGAATAGGACTAGGAATAGGGTTAGGGTTAGTCTTAGGTAAAGGGAAAGCTAGGATAGGATGTTCTAGATATCACCAATAGGCGTGTCATATGAATATTAATTTAATTTTTTTAGTACGGTGAGACGTTGGTCCAATGTTGGACCAACGTTGGACCAACGTTGGATCAACGTTGGACCAACGTTGGACCAACGTTGGATGCTTGTTGGAGACATGTTGGATGCTTGTTGGAGACATGTTGGATGCTTGTTGGATGAGTGTTGGAGACATGTTGGATGCTTGTTGGAAATATGGTGGATGCTTGTTGGACACATGTTGCTTTGACGTTGGATCAACGTTTGCGTACGCCCAACCAACGCTGCTCCAACGTTGGCGAATACAAAATACCAACCTTGGATCAACGTTGGAAAAGCGTTGGTCCAACGTTGACAAATGACAACTTTCCAACGATGGACCAACGTTGATCCAACGTTGGTATTTTGTTTTCGCCAACGTTGGAGCAGCGTTGTTTGGGCGTACGCAAGCAACGTTGGTCCAACGTTGCCGGACAACGTTGGACCAACGTTGCCGAAAAAATTGGACAACGTTGGTCCAACGTTGGACCAACGTTGGCTTGCTACCTGGGTTAGCACAAGCAGTACATAGCAATAAAAGCCCTGTGTAGTTGAATGCATTTAACCCATTGCCTAATACAATATGGTTAGTGTGTGTTTTTAAAATTAATTTGGATTGAGTCGTCCTACCAGGAATATGTACCCTGTAGATGTGGATTGAGTTGACCATACGTGCATAACTCAATAAGCCATAAGAAAAAGTGATTCAAACAATAAGCATTAATTTATCTTCTTTTTTTCTATTAATAGGGAATATCTCGGTCGTCCTAGCCAACGTCAAGTTCGCAACCGACGATAGATGACAACTTCTACCACGAATCTCTGTCGTCATGCCCCACGTTGATCTCCATGACTGACCGGTGGTGGATGGTGACGGCAACTGCGAATCTCGGTCATTGAAAGAAGTGAAAGTGGTCTAATAAAAAACATTGATTTACTCGAAAAGTCCAAAAGTGGATTTAGCGCCTTAAATAATTAATTCCCGTCACTTCTAGTTGTAAACTTCCTTATTACTAATAATGGACATAACAGCATTCTGTTTGGAAAAATCAATGGAGGCTGTGCCAAGTGATATTCACCAGCTTATTGCAGTTAATTTATGCAGTTTTAATTCTCTCTTTGAGATTTTTCAATCCAAACACTTTATTCAAAGAGCCCTGTCAAAATCTTTATATCTATCAATGGGAACACAACCTGTTCAAATAAGGACCAGCATAATTCTTAAAACTTGTTTGCATGCGTTCACAATTTAAAAAATTATCATGATTATCAGGTTAATGTCTCATTGTAAGTGGAGACGTGAATTCGTGTTTAGGCCCAGTCCCATACTGACGATTTTTACGGCGACTCGCAACGATTTACTAGAACGAATCAACTCGATTTAGCCACGGTTTAACAACGAATTGAGAAGAATTGTACGGCGACTCAGATTGAATATTCGTTCTTCGTCGTTGTTCGAAATGTCACCCCGTCCTTCTTTTGTCTTTAACCATCGCGGTAGAAAAATCGTGGCAGGTAAAATGTTGCGGTCCCATAGTGGCGATTTCTACGGCGACTCGCAACGGATTATCATTCGTGGAGAAAATCGCTCAAGTCGTTGTAATTCGTTCTTCAAACCGTTGCGCATCGCGAAGAACGCCGTGACTCGTGTTAGCACAACGATAGTTTTGAACCGGTTCAAAACTGTCGCCATGCCTCAACGATATTCTAACTCAAACTGCTATGGTTCGTGGATTTATTGTGTATTATCTAACTGCGCAGGCAAGCTTTATAGCGAAATAAGCATAATTTATGTCAAACTGTTTCACCCACATTCTGGACATACTTTGCTTGTTGTAATCATGTTCTTCCACAGTCATTATATTCCTGAAAATTGTCTGATTTAAACAGTTTGTCGCATTGATTTCGTGTCGGTTCGTATTGGTTCGTTCTGATTCGTGTTGATTCGTTCTGATTCGTGTTGATTCGTTCTGATTCGTTGTAGTTCGTCGTTAAAATCGCCACTATTTGGAATATGGTAGAACGGAAAGCGACGATCTTCACAACGAAGCGATACGAGTCTCAGCGAATTGCAACGATGTCGAACGACTAGACACGAATATGCAACGGCATATACAACGATTGTTTGTGAAAATCGTAGTGGCGTGGCAATTGTTTTGAACAGTTGAAGACGGCGATTTTAGTTCCGCTTTCACGATTTTCTTCACGATGCGCAACGGTTTTGGGGAAGAATCGATACGATGTAGTACGATGCAACACGACCAAAGCGATTTTCTCGACGAATGTCAAATCGTCAGTAGGGACTGGGCCTTTTTGGTATTGACATTTATATAAATATTTACTTTTTCAATAACACGTTCCAAAGTTCCCGGCACTTCACAAAGGCATACACCGTGTTTGCCGTCCAATAATATATTTCAAGGAAAAAGCCACATTTTATGGGACTTTCATAGATTAAATATCAAACACTCGAGCTATTAAACACCGATCAAAATGATACTGTTAGCTTTGAAAATTAAACAACAAAATATTACGTAAGTAATACAAGTTCCCGGCGCTTTACCAACGCATACACCTTGTTTGTCGTTCCATAATATATTTCAAGGAAATACGACATTTGATGGGACTTTCATACAAAATAAATCTCAAACACTCGAACTATTGAAAACGAAGCAAAATGATACTGTTCCAGCTTTGAAAAGTTTCCAAACAAATATTGTGTAGTCTTTATGAATACTGTTGGAATATTAGCCGAGATATATGTCCACGATTCAACCAATAAAATATGTCATATTCGAACATGAAAGATGATCTCTCGATCCACTGCACGTTATCCATAACATTAATATAATGGTACCGCTGAGAAAGATCAACTTTAAAATTTCGCCAGTAAAAACAAGCACTTGTAAGAGAATCGTCCTCATGATATAAATGTTATTTCACATGGACTTAAACACAAGGTTTTAGTCGGCCCAACAATATTTCATTATACATTCATACAAACTGTTTTGGCAACTCAAATCAGAAATAAATGACTGTTCATATACAAAATGTAAATGGTTAGCTGCTTGTCAATGGTATTAAAATCGGCATCAATTTCGAACCGTTTGCTCATGAGTGTATATCTATGTTTAAAGCGTCACTTGATACACAATACATTAAATACGTTCCAGCAAATAGAGTTTATAACTATGGTTTATGATTTTGGGCATATCCCCTTTGATAAGATTCGGATAATAAGGGGCGGTGCCATTTATGACGCCACTTATTTTCATTTATTAATTTGAATAAAAAGTACTGCAATAAACGGTAAGATTATTTAATATCTAAAACAACATCAAACAATGTATATTTGTTTCCCTTCAGTTGACATCAGTCGAGCATCGCATTTGCTTTAATGTAATCATGGTAATATAATGTATGTTAGGTGTCACATTTAAAAGAGACTTATGAGTATTCGGTGAAAATACGAAAATTTGAAAATAAATTTATGAAATTACAACATCATAACAATCTAGGACTACATATCAAAGAACCTGCATGCATCATACGACATCTCATAGTAGTTCTGATCAATGTTACTGAAAGTCTATAGCAGTGACCGTGCTACGCCGTATTTCCTCGACAGAACCACCATAGTCCGGTGAACTACCGCATCGTTCCATAGGCTTTTATAACTGACAAGACGATCGGAACTGGCTTACCCACATAATAAAGTTATCCGTTTATATGCAGCAGTGATGATATCCTTCCTGCTGGCAGTTAAAGTATATGCGCACGTCTATGAATGATAAGATGTCGCCGGGGAGACCAACATGGAGAAAACTGAAATTTGAATGTATTTAAAGGGGTAATACAGTTTTGGTAAGGCTGAGCCTTACTAACCAAACCTACTCAATAACCTTACAAACTAATAGTTATACCTCCACCATGCTCGAAAGCTATAGTAAATTACAAACGACTAAGTAAATAGCCTGTTATCATTCAAAAAGAGCAATTCAAATTCAAGAGGGCGCTCTCTAAAAAGCATTGGTTCAACCATTTTTCATACAAAATTATGCATGTGATGTTTTGTCTGTCTGTGGATTGACAGATGGGCCATTTATAATTAAGTATTAGTTAATGCAGATAATTGAGCTGGATTGCAAATCAGAGTAGAGTGATAGAAATCCAGACCAAAGTAATGTAATGGCCGTAATGAAAACTGTTACATAACTAATACAGTCTTGTTATTGAAGGTATAGACCAGTTTTGGAAACGCCCCTCTCTCAAAAAATGAAATGGAAGCTCTTATTACCAATCATGTGAAAGAATATGTTTTGACTAATATGTGATGATACAAATTTTGCCTGGAAACCGCCTACTAATTGATATATTTGGTAAATTATCATATCGATCCGGCCTAGATAGATATCGCGAAGGTTGATATACAGCCACGTGCAATGCGTGTAAATCCTATGGCAAATGTGCACATGGTAATTCGCCCAAGCAAATCGCTCGAACGAGCGTACGAATGTGGCCAGCGCAGTCGGGCCAAGCTGACGGTGAATTTAGGCTCAATGTCAGCGGCTTTCATAAACGTTTTTACTTATTTTTCTGCATTTGACGATAGTACGGTTCAGATTTTTCCACACACGCTCCTTGTTATGTTATTTCAATCATACTAATCAATTAGTTTGACCAATAAAGCTATTTCCCACTACTGGCCTTTCCATTTAATGTTATTTCTATTATAATTGAAATATATATTATGCAGTTAATTCACAATAAGTTTATTTGCGATGTATTAAAATGTTTGCAACTTTTTATGTATTCGCTATTTATGGAATAGTTCGGTTTTTGTAAAGAGAGTACAGTTTTGGTCAAACTGAATTTTAGTAACCAAAACCTGCACCATTCCATTACAAACTAAGTAATAGTTATATGTCCACCATGCTCGAAAGGTATAACAAATACAAACTACTAAGTAAAAAGCATGTTATCATTCAAAAAGAGCCGTTAAAACTCAAAAGGGCGCTCTCTATAACTCATTGGTTTTAACCTTTTTTATTAAAAAATTCTGCATGAGATATTTTGTTGAAATAATGATTAAATATAGAGATCATAAACAATTATTTATTAACATCTTTTGTAAATTTTTGGAAAGTGTAAGCAATTTTTTTCAACAGCTGGTTCAAACTCATTGAATTATTGTGGGGCCCAACAAGTATTTGAATGTTAAGGTTATATTTATGGATATTTCAGCCGTCTCTGAAGCGATTTTGATCGAATAAAGTTTATTCTGTCAATAAAATTGCATGTTCTTTCAAATTTGACACCCAGCTTTTCATTACATCACACACAAAATATTTATTGCAGCGCCCTCTATACAAAAACTCAACTATCCCTTTCATTCTTCAGTTCCACAATTTAAATAGTATCTGCTATATGTATGTTCACAATAATGTATAGTACATGTAAAATATAGAAGCGATTGTGTATCAAGCTAAGCAAGAGTAACGTTAACTCTAGTGAACGCTAGCGCGGAGCGCTAGCGTTCTAGGTCGGGCTGATAGTGCCCCCGAATTTATCATTTTATGTGCACGATAATTGTGCTTGAAATGATACATATGATACGGTACTCACCACCGATTAGACGATACATATGTGATACAACTATGGGGTAGATCAGAATGATGATTTTTTGCTCCATTCCGCATAAAAATGAGTGATTTATGCAGCTCATCGACTTCTTTCCGTGTCGTATCGCGACTTCTGAACGACCGATGATTGCGCTATAGTCTTTATTCAAGTCGCCCGCCGATTCCAAGTAAACGACAGATCGATCTGACGCGTAAGTCCGTACGACCACTAAACGCGCGCGTCAGATCTGCCGTCTATTTGGAATCGGCGGGCGACTTGGATGAAGACTAAAGCGCAATCATCGGTCGTTCAGAAGTCGCGATACGACACGGAAAGAAGTCGATGAGGTGCATAAATCACTCATTGTTATGCGGAATGGAGCAAAAAAATCATCATTCTAATCCACCCCATAGTTGTATCACATATGTATCGTCTAATCGGTGGTAAGTACTGTATCATATGTATCATTTTAAGCACAATTATCGTGCACATAAAATGATAAAATTCGGGGGCACTATCAGTCCGACCTTGAACGCTAGCGCTCCGCGCTAGCGTTCACTTGAGTTAGAGTAACGTATGCAGTGGGGGTAAAAGGCATAAGTAAGGTTGATCCCAGAGAATGCCAATGGCACAATGCGATTGAACATAATGTTATTCTACTTATTCTGCAGATTTTTGTTTTCGTATACTCATTTTCTGACATGATTGCAAACTGATTTGTATTTATTTATACAAAACGCAGTTCCAGTTCAGGTCACAGGGGAACGTATTGTCGACACCAACCAAACAGCGCTTCTGGAAAGGGGCACCAGAGCTGAACTTCCCTGTACAGTAGATATTGATGTGAACTTCGTAACTTGGTATAAACTATCAGATGGGGCACTGGGCCTTGTTATTTTCTTGGATTTTACTGCCAATCCTACATTTAAAGGCGGGCCTGGTTATGAGGAAGGGTCTAATGACATCGACGATAATTTTTCCCTCATCATCAATAATGTCGACATAGCTGATGAAGGCACATATATCTGTGAGGTTGCAGAATTTGACCCTGGTGGATTCTTCAGAAACAGAACGCATGTCAAGGTCTATGGTAAGTAATCATCATCACCAAGTTTCCATCGCCCTGTCGGTCACCTTAACCATGGATAGTACTACCCAGCTAGCCACCTGGCGTCGGGCCGATGTCGGAAGTTGGTTGGCGGATGTCGGCATATCGCCGTTGGCTCGAGGTTAAAATGTCCGCCAGCCCAACATCGTCACGACGTCATTTTTGTGATATATTGGCATAACGTCATTTTCCGACAATGGCCCAACATCATCTCATGACATGATGTTGGGCCATTGTCGGAAAATGACGTTATGCCAATATATCACAAAAATGACGTCGTGACGATGTTGGGCTGGCGGACATTTTAACCTCGAGCCAACGGCGATATGCCGACATCCGCCAACCAACTTCCGACATCGGCCCGACGTCAGGTGGCTAGCTGGGTAGTACTATCCATGGTTATAACATGGATAGTACTATCCATGGTTATAATAACGCATTTAAATAAAATGTATCTAAAGTAGTTGGGAACCTGAAACCCCCCCCCCCCCCCCCCCCCGGAACAACTAATTTATGCAAGGTTGATTTAATGAAACAAATATACATCGGTAGATTGAATAGTCTGTTTCTATGTCATTAGCCAGGGAACGATCCTGAGTTTTCACTCATACAGACTACAGTACAGTATGAATGAACTACCAAAATCACTGGCCTTACTGCCTCTATACATGAAATATCCAAAGGAAGAGGGGCATGCAGGGATATGACGGTAGTCGCCGTTTCATAGTACATGTACCATGTAGTCTAGGTTTCTGGACTCTTTATACTCCTTTCCCCCATACATCGCACGACTGATAGAGGAGGCGTAATACCGCTCTGAACGAAACGCCCGGTGAATCTGTTCGCCCACTCAATGATCTGTGATGTTGCGCAGAACTCTCGTGGCGGCGCTATTATATAGGGGGATAACCATAATTCGATGGGTAAAATCAGGAATCACAGTTGAGGATCTATAATTAATGACATGACGATTGTGATGTAAATAATATCTTTCTCTACAAAGTAGCGCTTCATCACGATTTCTTCCACATTCATTTCAACAGCATCCCCTAGAGAACCGTACCCCACGATAGCAGAGTGTGTTGGAGCAAATACAACGGAGGCAGAACAGAATTGTACTCTGATTGCATTTTCAGCAAACATCACATGTTACGTGGGGAGATATTATCCTAATATCACCCTCTTCTTCCGCCATTGGGATAACGAAACGAAAAGCCTACAAACTTTTGAGACGGTCAATGGCGATGGGACATTCAACAAGTCTATAGTGGCTAACGTTTCAGCTAGCGAGGGGCCGTACTTTTGTGTCGCGACTGACATACCTGGTCACCATGGTAACATGACTGCTGAGATTATCATTCAGCCTCCATCACCACCTACACAGATACCCGTCAGTAGTGGTCTGAACTTAGCAGCAATTAGTAAGTGTATAACTCATGTCATTAACGAACACATTACGATGTAAATCATGTAATACAAAAGTGTTGTATACTAATCGACAAGCAGTGACATCAATCGCTGGAAGTTAACAGACAATGAAACTCTGACAATTGACTGTTTGCATTATAATACACTTAATAAAATTAATAGTCTCTGAAAGTTTGAGCATGATCGGTTAATAAATAAGAACACTATTGCTCTTTGGAAATGTCTTTGTATGAGTGACATATTGGCAAAACATTCTGGTATTTTTGTACACATAATTTGCTCTTTTTCAATCACATACGATAATTGTAATTTGTTTCAATGTTCTCAAACAATTATGTTTACCCGTCATTTGAGTTCAACATGCTTTATAGAACACACTTTTACACAACATAATTTGAGCTTGGAGAAAGAAGCAAATTGAAAATATGTATAAAACATATAGGTATTGAGTAGTCCACAAACTAATCAGAGTGTGTTGCCATTTTGAGTCCCCCATATAAATAAATTGAATTCTTAAATTAGCCTTAGTTTTCTTGTTTTTTTTCCGTATAATTATTGTACTCTAACTTTCAGAGATAATATCTCATAACCTCCTAGAGCCTGTGAAAGCAACAATTTGCTTGCGTTTTAGTATCCTTTAACGTGCAATCCAGTACTAAAAGCATCAAGCCTTAATTCTAAGAATGTACCAGGATAGTGTGATTGTAAATTTCAGTTTCAGTTACAGTTTTGGTAAGGCTGAGGTTTAGTAAGCAAAACCTGCATTATAACATTCACACTAATAGTTATAACTCCACCATACTCGAAAGGGATAGAAAATTACAAACGACTAAGTAAAAATCCTGTTATCATTTAAAAAGAGCCATTAAAGCACAAGAGGGCGCTCTCTAAAAAGGCATTGGTTTCAACAATTTTTCATACAACATTATGCATGTGATGTTGTTTAAATAATGATTAAATAAAGATCAAAATCTATTTTAAAATCTCTTTTGATATTTATATTTAAAAAAAATCATCGACATTATCTGGGCCCCAGATTGCTCACGATCATATATATTTATTGATATTTTAGCCGTTTTTTAACCGATTTTGATCAAATAAATGTTTATTCTGCCATTAAAATTGTATGCTCTTTTAATTGTTACACTCAGTTGTTAATTATCTCACATACAAATTATTTTGTGCAGCGCCCTCTATACCAAAACTAAACAGATATACATTAAAGCCCTAGTCCCATACTCACGGTTTTCATGGCGTCTCGCAACGATTTGGTATTCGTGGAGAAAATCGCTGAGGTCGTTCTGCATCGTACCTGTCGGGGCCAAAACCGCCGTCTTAAACTGTTTATAACAGTCGCCCCGCCAACACGATTATGTCAAAAATCGTGAATAATATAGTTGCCGTTGTGAATTCGTGTTAAGTTATGTTCACACCGTTGCAAATTGTTCTGACTCATACCGGATCGTTGCACAGATCGTGGCTTTCCGTTCTGTAGCCCATTTCATAAAAAATGTTGCAACTACCATGGCAACAGCTGTAATGATCCATGCTGATTGGCTGATGACCAAATAGTTACAATAATTGGACAATTACAACAGTTGCAAACGATTTATAAAAACGGGCTACTGGGCCCTGTTTCATTCGCTTAGTTCACTTTCACTTTAAGAGCATTCAAATTCGTTAATAGGCATTCAATTTTGTAATCCTGCGTATTCAAAAAAAATTTTGTATCCAACATAATCCTGCCACTTCTCCTGGATTTTTTGCGAGGAACACAGTCATGCACGGGGGCAACAAATAAATCTAAAAACCCCTCCCATGTTTTTTCTTTATTCTCATTATCCAAAAACAAATCCCATGGTGCATATTGAATAATTTTATTAAAATCAACCTGCTTATACTGTGAAATATTCACGTAGAATTTGTGAAGGCAGTGGAGCTTTCCGTATATCAATGCTAAATGAAATAGCATCGTGATCGCTGACGACTGGGCTGGCTGTTACCTCAGCACTAATCAATGAGGGCTATTTGTGAAGAAAAGATCAATGATCATTTCCGTTCGCAGTCAACCACGTCTCCGTGATTCCGAAGATCCAACATCGGCGGGTCTGCAAGTAATCGACGTGTGATGTCATCCACCATATGTGCTAGATCCATGGAAGAAATAACGCGTTTGAACATGCTGGACACTAGGATGGTCTCCGTCTGCCCAATTGACATTGAAGGTCGCTGGTCAGAATAACCCCATGGTGATCAGCTGAAGAGACTTGCAGGTCGTCGACAACGCGCTGTAGTTCGTTCCAGAATTCGAGCGGAGCGCTCAGTGGACGGTAGATCGTACCGTTTATGACCATTTGGTCTACTACCATTTGGTTCACTAGCCAGTTGGTCTACTGCTATTTGGTCCACACCCAATACGTCTACTATTCATTTGGTCTACAAGTCATTTGGTGTACAAACTCATTTGGTCCACACTCTGATTGCTCTAGTATCGATCAGGCCCGTAGCAATGGGGGGGGGGGGGGGGGGGGGGGGTGCATTGGGTGCATAAGCACCCCCTTCCCCCACATTCAGAAAGGTCCACTTTTTGCCGGTCTCGGGTCCCTTTTTTACCGGTCTCGGGTCTCTTATCGGTCTTGACACTTATATCAGTAATTTAAAACAAATTTCTTTAGACCAGATTTTATTTCACGTCAAGTCAAATTTCCTTCCGAAGTATGCACCAGATTGCATAATTCAAGTAAAACATTCCCTCCAACAAAAAACAACACCCTCCCATCAAACCCTTCCCCCTTTCAGTCGCTTCGCTTCCTCGTGTCTGTTCATGTTGTTGAATCATAAATAATGTGGCAATGTTTAAACTGTATATTTTCTTCATGAAACAAATATAACCTCTTTGTCTGGTCGGTAGAATCATGACACACTTACCCACACATAGTACATGTCGTGAAGTCAATATTTTCATCTTAGGTATGCACCTTAATTGCATAGTTTCAAGTAAAACAATGCAAAAGCTCCCTACCGTGGGAGGGATTCTCCTACTGATTACACAACAGTGGACTCGAAACATTTTACCGACGGGACACCCCACCCCCCCTAACCCCTACCCCCCCCCCCCCCCCACACACCCCAACCCCAATTACACGACTCTCAGACAGTGGTCTCGGTCCCGTTTTTGTAAATTACGCACCCCCCATGACAAATCCTGGCTACGGACCTGAATATTCTTTACACATATAAACTCAATGGAATCTAGACATGAAATTCGTCACGTGACGAATTAGGTGATACGTATGACCTTTGACCTTTGACCTTAATTTACACCATTTAATAAAGAATTGTCATAATTTCAACCTATTTTGAATGTTCAGCTAGCTTTTTAGAGTCGATCCACGTTTCAAAATTCAACTTCGCATCTGTGATAGTGTTACAGAGATACTGCAAATTGACCATCTTAACTTTAGACCCTGATTTTCATAATAAAGACACACTGTTAGTTACTTCATCTTATTTTACCAAATGTTCAGCTCCTCCATATCTTTTCAATGGCTTTATGATCAGCTCAAAAGCGGTGATGATATTATTTTTTCTGTACAATTACAATTTTGACCTTATCATGGACAATACACATGCGAGTTTCAACTTTGTAGCATTTGCCAGGGTGGATCAATACCATACGTAACAGATTTGACCTTTGACCCCAATTTGCATAAGGAAAACAGCCTTTTTGCAATTTCCATTTATTTTATCAATTGTTTATCTCATTATCTTCCATGTTCCTGCTCATCAGCAATTCAGAAGTACCGGTCTGTAAGAAGTTACGAAACAAAAAACATATAACGAACTTTAGGATACTCATACTCTTTATGACGTCAAACTCAGAGGCCAGTGACTTCAAAATTAGTATAGAGGTGCATAACAATTCAGATCATGGTATACAGTATATGGTTTCCAAGATCCATAATGATATCTCTGATTGATTGTCAGATACATCATTCAACAACAAAAACGTGCGGAAATGTAGACATGACGCATCATTTAATACATCGGTATGTCTCGTTATTTAAACCAAAATTGTCAAATCCAATAATACATGCCTTCATTAGTATAACTTGAACCTCAGGTGGCTAAATATATATTACAAGACAATCAACTTATATGCCATCATCTCTCTGTCACTTTACTTCTTATAACTGCTAGCATCGAACATAATAATTTTCTACTATACAGATGATTTAAATAACGCTTGTCAGCAAGTACAGTCAGAAGTATTAAATATTCTATGTACTCAACCCTGATAAACTATTCTTATATGTATGGACAAACATAACTTTCATAAAATCTGAAATACGTAAATAATTCAAAAGGGGAAGCATAACTAGAGTACATCCAGTCAACACACACACAAACACACACACACACACACACACACACACACACACACACACACACACACACACACACACACACACTCACACGCATATACACTATACACATTTAGGGGAGGGTATAGCTGGAGTTAACGCCCCTCCCATTTGGAGCCCGTTTGAAATTCGTGTTTAAAACATCACTCTAATAAGCGTGGTTATTATTATTATGTATTTGTTATAAAGATTTAACGTTGGAAATAATAGGGGATGATTGTACAGGCCATTGCCCCCCCCCCCCCCCCCCCCCCGCACCCAAAAGTGTGAGGGTATATATTGCCCATCCCCCTCCCCCAATCTATACGCCCGTGAATACTACCCATCGAAACTAACGCTTATCTTTGGGCATCAATCATCAAAATACCATTCTTTCTCAAATGTTTTCGTTCACGTTCATATGACACTTAATACAACACATAAATAATAGAGTTTCCAAATCGAAAGGGTTAATATCTATCTCATCGTTTCCCGAAGTCTGGTGTTCATAACACTCCAATTAATTTTTATATGGTCGAGATTATGTATAAACAATGTTGATTCCAACTCAAATTATCATCAATAATGACCCCTAAAAATGTACTATCATATTTACGTTCTAAATGATGATTATCAATACAAATATCACATATGGTATCATCAATTTGAGTTCGGGGACCCATAAATATAATATAATTTGTTTTAGATAAATTGAGGGATAATTTGTTGCAAGCAAACCATTCGACAAGGTTTAGGCAATTCAATATTTACGGAACGAATTAATTCATTAAACTGAGGGTGCGAGCATATAACATAAATGTCGTCTGCAAATAGTACATAGGAAAACAATGATGAGGCATTAATGATATCGTTTATATAAATGAGAAACAACAATGGTCCTAAGATTGACCCTTGCGGGACGCCACAATTTAACTCTAAGATGGATTGATTGTTCCGTACCAAATTCAACAAACTGTTTTCTATTCAAAAGATAATCATTCAACCATAATAAAGGAACTCCTCGTATACCGTAGTATTCTAGTTTATAGAGTAAAATCTGGTGATTAAGGGTATCGAAAGCCTTCGATAAGTCAAAGAATAATCCAATTACATAATGCTTTTTAGCTAATAACATAGCGATCTTATCATATAAGTGTACTACTGCTAATTCGGTTGAGTGATTCTTACGAAAACCATACTGGTTTGAGCAAAGTATGTTTTGTTGCATTAAAAACTCATATAATTGGTTATGTACTATTTCATTCCAATATTTTAGAAATACTTAATAATATGGATATTGGTCTATAATTAATACATTGTTTTTTTTGTCTCCCTTTTTATATATTGGTACAACTTTCGCTAACTTGAATGAATCTAAAAAAAATACCAGTTGAAATAGATAAATTACAAATGTAACATAGAGGGTCAGCTATATAATAAATAATCTTCTTCAATATACAAGAACTAATCTCATCATGACCACAAGATTTACTTGATTTGACGTTTTTGGTAATATCAATTATATCCGTTGCTTGCACTGGCTTAAAAAAGAGGGATTTCTCTGAACGTTCAGAAAGAAAATCAACAAATACTTTATTTGGAGAATTTATAGACGCTTGTAAGTCTGTCCCTATTGAATCGAAGTATTCATTGAATAAATTGGCTATGCCAGTTTCAGTACATGATGATTGATTACCATAAAACATTTCCTTTGGAATTTCAACCTTTTTTTCCTTTATCTAAAACATTATTGATTACGGCCCATGTTAATGACACGTTACCTTTTACCTTATTTAGCTGGTCAGCATAATACATTTTACGAGAAGCTTTAATTACAGCGTTTAATTTATTACGATATTTTTAAAAATTATCATGACGTGAGGAATCATCAGGATTGCGTATATAAAGTTAAAATAAATTATTTGTTTCATGAATAGATTTCATTATGCCTTTTGTTATGTATATTTGATTTTTTATTCTTCACTTTCTTTAAAGGTATATTTTTTTCAAAATGTTTTTTCAATCGTATATAAAATAATGCATAGGGGTCATCCATGTCAAATCACCCAATAGATTTCATCACACCCTCTTCAAATTCGCTCAAATTTTGTGATTAGGGTAATTGAGCTTTTAAAAGCCAAAATTTCAAATTTTAGCCTGATCTGCCTTACGGATTTAGCGCTACAGGACTTTCTTTCTTCCATGTTTTGGGGCAAAATGGGCGTGGCTAGAACATTTCAAGTGGCCTTGCTCGATTACCACTGGGATACCTTTGTTGATTATGGTAACATTTGAAAGAGCATTTAATTATCAATCTAGCCATGGTATTATTTTTCATGTAGGGGGGTCTAAAGTACAATAACTAATTGATGTTAACTTTGAACTATGATTTTACCATGTGGATCAAATAGTTTTGGGGCGTAATTTGGTCTAAATTGTGCTTCCAGATGTTTTATTACAAATATGAACAAATTGGAGATATAATATTTTCATTTCAATTTTATGTTAAAAAGATTGGTGCATCAGATTCTACACATAGTCCCACACACATATTTGTTTGTGCACCCTTAACTTTTTGGATAGAACATTTTGAATATCAATAGAAAAACCTTCCACTGGAGTGATAAAAGACCTTTTGTCTGACTGTGTCACTAAGTAGAGGATTTACATTGCTACTGAAAAGGGTCTGGTGGCACTGGGTTACAACTGAATATGGTCTTTACAAATTTCCCAGCTGTTGGAATGAATAGAACTTTGATTGACATAACATAATGAGTCTCTCTTGAGTCTTAACTTAATTTGAATAGAAAGCTGTTTTTTCTTCAAAATCTGAAATATTTTGGGGGAAAATCAGTGAAAATGATTCGAAAAATGATTTGTAAAATGTCAAAACAGTCAAATGAAGGGAAGATATCATAAAAGCTCCTAAGATATGTGAGTCCAACACATGATTTTGTGTGTGGGACTATTGAGAATTGTATAAAAAGTAAAATTGATGATAACAAATAAAACGGAAAATAATATATCTCCAATTCTTTTATATATTGTAGATAACATCTAAGGGAACAGTTTAGGATGTATTTCAGCAAAAACATATTTGATCCACATAGTCAAATTTCAGTTCAAAGTAAATGTCAGTATGCTATTGCATGTTAACCCCCCCCCCCCCCTCCCCCCCCCCCCCCCCCCCCATCGAAAAAATAATGTCTATATCTAGATTCGTGATTAAATATTCTTTCAATTGACACCACTTTAAACCTAATTGGCCTTTTAGTAATCGAGAAATAGCTATTTAAAAACAATTAAAATCAATAATTTTGGACAAAAACACAAGAAAGCGATGTAGCATGAAAACCGTTCTGACGCTTGGACTAAAACTTGAAAATGGGATGTGCGATTCTTAATTACCATTTCTACAAAATTTCAGCAAATTTGAAGAGGGTGCGATGAAAAAATCCCAAAATGTTGGGTGATTTGACAGGGAATGACCCATATGCTTTATTTACGTCATTTGTTTCTTTATAAACTAAAAACCAATTTTCGTGTGCTAGGTCACGAATAAAAGCATTTACATACTATCACTACACTGTCGAGTATATATATTTTCATTACTAACAAAGGACATCTTCATTTTGTTTACAAAATATCAAAATTGGAAGGTGATCTGATACATCACTATATATAATACCACTATGAAATTCAGCAGGTAATATGTTTGTAAATATATTGTCGATCAACGTTGCTGATTGCTGAGTAATCCTTGTAGATTTGTCTATTAATGGGAATAGAGAGTGTGTATTCAAACACGTCAAAAACGCATTCTTCTTTAGTTCCTTTTCTGCTAGTAACAAGTTTATGTTAAAGTCGCCCATTAAATATAAGGGTTTCCCACCTTTGGATACAGATTCAATACACATGTCCAGATTAGTTATGAATGTATCAATAGAAGAACTTGGTGGGCGATAAACAATACCTTTTACAACGTTTTTACCATGTGGATTTATAATTTCAATGACGAGCGTTTCACATTCAGGAATGAATAGTACACCATTTAACAAATTATAAGAAAGACCCTTTTTTATACATAGCCACTCCACCATCACGGCCATTCGGGCGATCAGAACGTAATAATGTATACTCTTCTAGGTCAAAGAGTGCTGGTGACTGTGCATTCAACCATGTTTCACTTAAGCCAATAACAGAAAAGGGGTGTTGTAGTGATGAGAGTATGGGCTTTTCGCAAGCGCAACGCGGCCGTACAAACTACGTGTCGTGTGCAAAAATCACCAATTTCCTGTAGTATCAGCGATCCCTCCGTTCCTGAACTGTTATCACCGACCGTCTTTGGTCAATTGTGCGGCCGCGCTGAGAGACCGCTCGATCCGGCAAACAGCCAATCAGCAGCGCTCGCTGCTCGTAGCGAGGTCAAACGTCGCTCGCAACGTGTGTGGAGTGTAGTGTGTAGTGTGCATGTGTAGTGTGCTGCCCAGCTGTTCAGCCATCCGAGTCTACGGCCGCGTTGATCAAATAAGCGAAACGGCTTGTAAAACAGAGTTGTTTTAGCGCGGCCGACGTACCAATAGATCGTTCCTGCGTCGGTGAGAGCCGCCGCGTAGCACAGCGAAAAACATGATTGAAGAGATTCGAAGTTACGGTTAAGATTTCGTGTATTCAAGTGTAATAGACTAAAAATCGTCACGGTTGTCACGGTTGTCACGTTCATTTATCCTGGATTTGAGTTCTTCTGGTAGTTAATAATGGCATTCAATTGATGGGTTTAATCTATATATTATCATCACTTTCTAAAACCGTATTCATAGTATTTTCCTAGATTTAATAAGATACTTTGGCATGCTGTTGGTAACACTTTGACATGTGTACATGTATTGACTAAATAATAAGTGTGTGTTTTTAATCTAAAATAAACTGTCCCAAAAAAGGTGGTAGCGTTCAACTTTGCAGAATACATTTTATAAGCAATTAGTAGGATATTATTTGTACAATATAAGCACAAAAGAAATGTAATTAGCATGGAAGAAAAAGAAAAGAAAAATATATATATATACCCAAAAAGTAACTACAAGATGTGTAAAAAGAAATTCCAGATTTGTGGAAACAAATAGTACAATTCATAAAAGAACAGAACAATAAGTAAGACAAAACGACGGTATTGAAGTGTTGAATCAAAATTACATTAAATATATGTATATGTTATAACAAATAAATGAAAAGATTTGTATAAGTTCAAAAGCAAGTACCAACATTTCAGGCATAACAGTAATTCAAACGGTCGTGCCATCGTATAGTGTTTATATTATCATTCTTAAAAGTTCAGTGTTCTAAAGAAATAAGAGTAAAAATGAGAGTCCATTCCGTGCCACCAGGCACAATGAAAAGTGTATATTTCTCTTATCCTATTTAAAAGTTCAATGTTCATAAAACAGAACACAATGAAGGTCCATCAAGCGCTGTCAGGCGCAGTAAAAAGTAAACCGTTTAATTTATCATCATAGTGTTTACATGTTGAATTTGCTTTATTTATCTTATTTAGAGATTTTGAAGGTCGTTTTCCCGGAATATGCGTTTCTTTATAGTTGTGTTCTCATCAGTGGTTTTGACAGCGGCAAACACCCGTCCATCTATGGTCCATGCCGCCGTCACCTTATCGTGTTTACTGGCTTTGATGAGGAGCTTGAGTGTCGTCGTCGTGAGGTCTTCCTGGATGGAGACCCCGCTGTTCTTGAGTTTCTTTTTGTTTACCATGAAGAGGTTCTTCTCCCTGTAGGAGCAGAGTTTTACGATGATGGGTCGTGGTTTGCCCGGTCGCTTCTGCCGTACGCGATGGGATCGGTCGATGTTGGCCTTCGACAGCGCAAAGCCCAGCTTCTCGAGTGCGATGTCGATCGCGATTTGGTCCGTGATCTCTCCATCTTGTTCAGCGACACCGAAGATGCGTATGCTGTTCCTCCTAGTGTATTGTTCTAGTTGGTCTAGTTTGTTTTCGGTGACTTTAAGCTTTTGTTTGTCCTGGTCGAGTTCTTTCTGGATCAAGTGTAGCTCCTTCTCTTTTGTTTTCAGGTTGTTCTCAAGGTCAAAGATGGCGGATTCGTTTTTTTCAAGCTGATGTTTCATTTCATCACATTTTTCTTCGCTGACTTTGTCCATTTTCTGTTTGCATACTTCTTTCAGTATCTTCAAGAACTCTTCACTTGTGAGCAGCCTTGTCATTAATCTCTCAATAATGTCTGGTTGTGATTCACTTTCAGACTCATCAACTACCTCACTGCCACTGGCTTCAATGTTTTTATCTGTCATCTTTGGTTTCGTACTTCTCAGTCTCATTTGTTTCTTTTCGTCATTGGTTGCCATTGTTAGTACAAACAGAGGAGTCGAATGAGAGGCGAGGTATATATCTCTTTTTACAATGGTAGTTCACTTAGTTATATTTATACAGTGCGGAGTTACGTAACTATATAAATGGCACGACTCATTCCTGTACGCACGCGTAAAACTATGTCCCGGAATGTTAGTATGATAAAGTCCTCACATCATGTTAATCACATTCCTCCATGTCCATGATGATATTGGTGGATCCAAATAGTATTCGTACGATAGTATACTTTAAAGACAATATTTAGAGTCGGAAACGAGAAGTTGTAGCGTAGAGATGTTTTGTTTAACAGATTAATTAACAAGATGAAAGAATTTGTTTACTCCACATTTGAGGTATATTCGACAACGGGAATGAGCACGGAACATGATGACGCATCATGATAGCGTTACCAAATCTTGTCATGTGATAGTTTGATATGTTCTGAACAGATCTTAGCAAGATCGAGATTTGGAACATGACACGAATTACATAAAGAAAGCACAGGTGATCGTGACATATCATGCGCTTGTGGAAGCACCCGCTGAGCAATATCAATAGGTGATACGCTATACGTATCTCCTAATAAATACACTTCATTTTTCCTGGTTAGTTGGATATAATATGTTCATAACTTTGCGTGGTTGTGTATGAAAGGCTGTACACCATTTACATTTTATAGGTAAATGAAACAATGTTTTGGAGGGGTGGTGGCCATGGAGCAAAGTTAAATAAAAAGGGTTTTAATTTGGGCGTTTACTCTACTATGTGAAAACGTGCATTAATGATTTTCTGTATTAATACATAATATTGTATTATTGAAGTGTTTTGTTCTGATGTGAGGGTGCATGGATATGGGGAGAGGGGGAGGGGGTATAATAATTGTATAATTTACAATAAAAATACAGTGTGCCAATAATATGCTACGTTTAGACCAAAACTTAAGGGCGTAGCATGGACGGTTCTACCCCTACTCCCCCCCCCCCCCCCCCAACCAAAAAAAAAAACATAAAAGGGAAACAATATAATGATTATAATACTGATACTAATAATAACTATAATTGTACCAAAACATTAAACGTAAGGGGTACATTTTTAAAAATAAAGATATACATAGAGCGTGCCCCCACAAAATGTGCATGCTCTCGCCCCCCCCCCCCCCCCCCTCCCCCTACAAAAAATCAGTCCGACCACTCTGCGCCATTATGAGTACAAGTTGAGTTATAGACATGTTAAATGATATATCACATGTCAGATAGACTAATTGGCTTGTAAATCGATTGTGGACCAAAATAATAGACTAGATTGATAGTCATGATAGTAGACGAACTGGCTTGTAGACTAAATGACTGGTAGACCAAATGGATCGTAGACCACTTGTTTGGTAGACGAAATGGTTGGTGGACCAAATTGATTGGAGACTAAATGATTTGTAGACCAAATGGGTTGTAGACCAAATTGATTGTAGACCAAATAGATGGTAGCACAAATGTATAGTAGACCAACTGGGAGTAGACTAAATGATGTATACACCAGTCAAAAGTAGCACAATCGATGAGTAGACTAACCCGTTGTTTACGGGAACCGGGTGGGTTATGTACAAAGTCTATGGGGATTTTAGAATCTCGTAGGGAACGGGCTGGCTATTAGACGAGATGCATATTAGACCGATTGGGTATTAGCCCATGTGGTTATTAGAGGAATTGACAGGTACGCGAACTGATCCATAATTCAAACGATTGGTAGACGAAATTACTGTGGACGAACCGGGTTTAGACTAAATGACAGTGGTAGTGGACCAAATGGTTGAAGACCAAAATGGCGAGTCACCACTGAGTGATATGTGAACATTTCATGTGGTAGGGATTATGGCCAAGTAATGAGCGAAAGTGCAAAGTGATATTCGCTAACACATTGCAATTACTTGGTTAACAGTATTAATTTTACAGTGAGGAATTAAACATCTCAACACTTCATTCGTTAATACATGTTTATTCAAAAAACGAAAACACGATCAACCAAAACCAGTTTCATGCTTTTCTTGATAATACAATTATACCAAGCTATGAGAGAACCACTTAAATTCTGAGTGAGATTTGTGGAATTGGATAATGTTACTAGATCCTTTTAAGTTTATAATAATATGTCGATATAGTTCCAACGAAATGGGCCGTATACATAAAAAGTAGCAGTTGCTTGTGCTAGCCCTTTCCTTGAATCGGTATGCATAAAACAAGCAATTGTTTGCAAGCAAAAGCTTTTGCTTACAAGCAAAAGCAATTGCTTACTGCTCGTAAGCAATTGATAACCAAACAAGCAATTGCTTAAAACCATATGCATAAAACGAACCTTTTACTTATCTTGATAAGTAATTGCTTGCTTTTTTTCAAGCACCTCCAGTCCAGCTTGAGCCTTTGTTTACTCAAGACATTCGCGTTTTAGTATCAAGTTTTCATTCCTTTCCATGATAATTTAGAGCACCTGATTCTAGAGGTTATGTTGTGGTTTCATAATATTTAATCAAATGTTTGTTATTTAAGACATTCATATCCATGTATGCAATCTTATTCATGATGCTTTTTGTCAGTTAATTCGATCTGCACTAGCTGGTATTTTCAAAAAGCACAGGAAACCCTTTGATGCTCTTTCCTGCCTCCCCCGGTTGTTCGCAATAAGAATATTTTCTTACTTTATAACATTTTACACAATTGTTATCTTATTTTATTTCCATTTATATTGTATCTACAATAGATAATTCGGTTACAGTCCGTTATTCCGAAGGTTCGTTATTCCGAAGGTTCAGTTATTCCGAAGGTTTGTTATTCCGAAGGTTCGTCATTCCGAAGTTCGTTATTCCGAAGGTTCGTTATTCCGAAGGTTCGTTATTCCGATGGTTCGTTATTCCGAAGGTTCGTTATTCCGAAGGTTCGTTTTTCCGAAGGTTCGTTGATCCGAAAATAAAATCGGGTTCGTTATTCCGAAGGTTCGTTGATCCGAAAATAAAATCGGGTTCGTTATTCCGAAGGTTCGTTATTCCGAAGGTTCGTTGATCCGAAAATAAAATCGGGTTCGTTATTCCGAAGGTTCGTTATTCCGAAGGTTCGTTATTCCGAAGGTTCGTTGATCCGAAAATAAAATCGGGTTCGTTATTCCGAAAATTAAATAAATACGACGTAGAAAAGAATTGAGTTGATTTGATTTTGAGCAGTGTGGACTTGGGAAAGGGGATCAATCTTACCGTACTGACCGGCGGAATCGCCGCAGCTGCGTAAACGCCGCATGCCGACTCTGAGCATTGAAATTGAAAAAAAAATGTGGGAGAAAGGTGCGCTAGGGAAACTGGCGACAAAAAAACGGGAATAACGGCCGAAAACAAGAAAATCGGCGGGGAAAATTTGCCAAATTTAAGCAGGGATTCGGCGGCGCGTAACATTTCTCGCAATCGCGCTATTTAACTGCCATGCACACTGTATGCAAGCTACGAGTTACGATGTACCATCTCGATCAAAATGTCCGAACCGTACTCTAGTACCTACTTCACTGTACTACAGCGAACCCTGTACTACTGTGCAATGCAATGCATCCATAACGCACGTAGATCGATGGCAGGCAAGCACGGCGCTGGCAGTGGTAGTTTGTTTCGTAACTTCGAAGTTAAAAACGTATCGGATTTAGCAAATATCAGCAAAAAAGGTGAAATACTATTCTAGGCCAGGGTAAACGTAGACAATTTGGCTTTATAATGTTTTATCACGCAAAACAATACAGTGCAATACAACAAATAGTCCCACACCTGCTGAAATGTGTTGTTTTGAGGCCGGTGAAAAGTGAAAATTTGACTATCGCCGCGTACGCGCCGCACCCCAACTTTGCCAGGTTTTTTCAAGGAAAAAGTATGCGGCGATTACGCCGGTCAGTACGGTACTCTAATTGCCGTGGCTGCATGGGGGGTGGGGGAGAAGGGGAGGGGGGCAAAGAGTGGCTTTACAATTCTAGTCAAATTGTATTTTATTTTTCTTTGTAAAACAGTGCATTAAGAATGAGATATATATATTTATATCTTTCTCATGTCAAAAAAACATGAAATAAAACCAAAATCAATTTTATATAATTATAATTATGTCATAAAGTTAGATTTTGCTGCTTGATATCAGTCCAAAAATAGCAACTAAGGGCAGGGGGGGGGGGGGGGGTTCTATTTTGAATCCCCGCAAGTGATGTTTTCCACATCACATTTTCACTTGGCAGCCCAAAGGGTGGGGGGGGGGGATTGTTCCCTTTTTAATGTTCATGATTCCTTCATGCATGCATGTTTATGCTTTATTAATGATTTAAATTGATTTGGGAGGGGGCCCATGACACCCCCCCCCCCCCCCCCCCACCACTACGCCAGTGCACACACACACACACACACACACCCACACACACACACACACACACACACACAAACACACACACACGCACACACACCCTATTTCATTTTCGGATTAACTAACCCTAATTCATTTTCGGACTAACGAACCTTCGGAATAACGAACCCGATTTCATTTTAGGAATAGCGAACCTTCGGAATAACGAACCCGATTTCATTTTAGGAATAGCGAACCTTCGGAATAACGAACCTTCGGAAAAACGAACCTTCGGAATAACGAACCTTCGGAATAACGAACCTTCGGAATAACGAACCTTCGGAATAATGCAACAAATGTTCGGATTAACGAACCCTATTTCATTTTCGGATTAACGAACACTCAGGTATAGGAAATTTGCGTGTTCGGAATAACGAACCTTCGTAATAACGAACCTTCGGAATAACGAACCTTCGGAATAACGAACCGCACCCGATAATTCAACCGACATTTCCTACTGTATTCACTAACTACTAAAATGATTATCATTTGATTGTGATCGGGTGTCTTTAAATAATTTTTATTTAATTTCGCTTTCTTTTTATACCAATTTCATGTTTGGAATTATTTAGCGGGGAAATAAATGCTACCCGGTTAGAAACTGCAAGAGCGAGCTATGAAAACGAAAACAAATTAAGATCCTGATCACCTGCAAATGTCCTTCCTCATAATCAGACGCCATGTTTTCGCTCGTCACTTCTATCAAATTAAATCAAAACACAACCATCGTCTTACTTGCTAAAGTGATATAATAAACTATATCGGGTGCGGTTCGTTATTCCGAACACGCAAATTTCCTATACCTGAGTGTTCGTTAATCCGAAAATGAAATAGGGTTCGTTAATCCGAACATTTGTTGCATTATTCCGAAGGTTCGTATTCCGAAGGTTCGTTATTCCGAAGGTTCGTTATTCCGAAGGTTCATTATTCCAAAGCTTCGTTATTCCGAAGGTTCGCTATTCCTAAAATGAAATCGGGTTCGTTATTCCGAAGGTTCTTTATTCCGAAGATTCGTTATTCCGAAGGTTCGCTATTCCTAAAATGAATTAGGGTTCGTTAATCCGAAAATGAAATAGGGTGTGTGTGCGTGTGTGTGTATTTGTGTGTGTGTGTGTGTGTGTGTGTGTGTGTGTGTGTGTGTGTGTGTTTGTGTGTGTGTGTGTGTGTGTGTGTGTGTGTTAGTGTGAACTGGCGTAGTGGTGGGGGTGTCATGGGCCCCCCTCCCAAATCAATTTAAATCATAGCTTTTATCTAATTTTATTGGAAAAGAGAGTAAAAACTCAGATTGCACAGTTTCAATTTAAAAAATGCCAAAGCTCCCTAACGGGGGGGGGGGGGGGGGACACCCCCCCCCCCCCCTCTACCCTTAGTTGCTATTTATGATGAAATACATACAATTCAGACAAATAAAATGTGATTTTGGACTGATATCAAGCAGCAAAATCTAACTTTATGACATAATTATAATTATATCAAATTGATTTTGGTTTTATTTCATGTTTGTTTACATGAGAAAGATATAAATATATATATCTCATTCTTATTGCACTGTTTTACAAAGGAAAATAAAATACAATTTGACTAGAATTGTTAAGCCACTCTTTGCCCCCCTCCCCTTCTCCCCCACCCCCCATGCAGCCACGGCAATTAGAGTAAGATTGATCCCCTTTCCCAAGTCCACACTGCTCAAAATCAAATCAACTCAATTCTTTTCTACGTCGTATTTATTTAATTTTCGGATTAACGAACCCTATTTCATTTTAGGACTAACGAACATTCGGAATTACGAACCCGATTTTATTTTCGGATCAACGAACCTTCGGAATAACGAACCTTCGGAATAACGAAACCGATTTTATTTTCGGATCAACGAACCTTCTGAATAACGAACCTTCGGAATAACGAACCTTCGGAATAACGAACCTTCGGAATAACGAACCTTCGGAATAACGAACCTTCGGAAATAACGAACCTTCGGAATAACTGAACCTTCGGAATAACGAACCTTCGGAATAACTGAACCTTCGGAATAACGAACCTTCGGAATAACGGACTTTAACCCATCAATTGTCCTTCTGTCTGTGCATGCATCATCCCCTGTTATTCTTCATTTAAAATGTTCACATTACAATTTGACGTTCAGAAATATTTTTGTAAGAAAAATTACAGTTGCCAGGTCGGGTACGACCAGGGCAAGCTATCCAAGGGACTCAACGACGTTTGCATACACTACACATCCCCTTTGTTGCCCTGCAGTGCGATGTTCGCACAACCATAACCATGGTAACGATGCTTTGTTCAACACGTAAGCAATTGTTTAGACAGTGTAAGCAAAAGTTTTTAGCACAAGCAAACCCCCTTTTTTAGGATATGGAATGTTATAAAAGGTTGTGCACCAGAAATATTTTATAGGACCTTCTAGGATCACGACCTATAGCTGGACAACCTCGCAATCTAGCTACTTGAATTCCATAAAACGCGTGCACACGATTTAAACCACAATGTACGTTAATATATAGCGCCTTAAAACCTTAGGGTTCATGAAGGTTTGTCTCTGCTATTTTCACAATTACACTAAAAAGCATTATGATATCATCACATTTTGACTGCATAATATCTTCGGTTCATGTGTCACGTGTCATTTTAAGTCACGTGTTATACAAAGGACTTGAAATTGCACGTTCAGTTATATACAGAAACCTATTGAAATGTCAAGATATTTAAAACGTTAGACAATTTGTATTTGAAGTTCTTCAAATGGCATTCAATGTTATTTTTGAAAGTTTTTAAAAGTATACAAACGAAAATAATATAAAATAATAAAACACATAACAAATTTAAAACAATAAAATACATAAGAATAATTATGATTTATTAATAGAGTATTGTTGGTATCTGATTTTACTTAATCATTATAATAGATGTATCGATAATGTAATAGATAATGAAATGTACATAATGTAGAAGAGGGAAAATAGATAAAGATTACAAATAGAGTACAAATACAAAATAGGCCTTAATATAGAATATAATGCAATTGAATAAAGTGATTTTCTTACTAATAACAATTTAATGATATTTCTGGGAAAAATGCACTTATACTTACTAAACTAATACAGAAATCAGCAATTAGCGTAAATATTTTGTAGGTGTAGGGAAATATAATGAGAAAAAAAATGAAGTGGCAAAGGCAGTAGCGCTTACCTCAACTCTCAGTCGAATTATTGTTAATTTGTTAAGGAGGAAGATTCTGTGTATGCATGTACACGATAAAACAATCAAACAAAGAAATAGGCATGGAAATAAACAATCATGATAACAAATGATAATCCTACCAAAGAAAAACAAAGTGACCCACTCTACATCTTTAAACAATGTTACAATGTTTGTTAATGTGGTAGGCCATTTTCTGAGCCATCGTACCCTTTAAGTTGTACTGGTACAACATTGTTTCAACAATATGTGAAAGTATCAATATAATCATAATATTTTATTTTGGCATTTGACGATAACTGGTTTCTTTATGTGATAATGTAGCCTGATGATTGTGGTTTGATTGGTCACTTTTTAGTTTTCCCCTCTTGTACGATCTTCATCATGCTAGCCTTGATAAAGATTCTACTCCCTTCATTTAGTACAATGTGGGAATATAAATGGATCTATACTTACACTATTAAGCTGTCATTTCTTTCCTACTAGTGGTACTGACAGTTTCATGTGTAAAAATGAATTGACATGTTCTTGCTGATGTTTGGATAACATATTTCTTGGCCTTCTTTTTTTTCTTGTGAATGGAAGTTGTTGAGCTTTACAAGGATGTCATCTAATCAGTTGAAAAGGCTCATCCCAAATACATGTCAGCTTTCATACCTCGTTATTTGAACTTTGTACTTAGCACACATTCCAACCGATATCGATGTACCCTCGTATCACCAGCCCCCTATTATGATACCGAGTGCAGCTTTGTAATGTTATATGCGACGATGCATAACAAGCCAATCACTTTGTTTGGAATTGTAAACATGATTATATGGTTATTTTATGCATCTTTTAAGACCTGAAAATAGTTCCAAGGGCCTGAAATAGATTATAAAGATTTTGCTTGTAATAAATAGCTATGCTTGGAAAATAACATAATGTATTTCATATTCGTGGACTTGGTGTGAGATGTTTAAATGGCGCATGCCTTCCAAACATGAGGTCCCGAGTTCGGAACCAGAGAGTGCCCGGAAGGATGGAACGCGATTCATTAGCACTGTATTCACATATAAGGTGTCAGGCTGGAAGACTCCCATGTGAGTGAAAATGTGCACACTGTGTGCTGGATTGGTTGCAGTATGTATCCAATGACTCGGGGTAAAATAATGATGCACTGCGATCGTCAAACGATGGAACGTTCACTATATCATAACATCCATATTATCATTATAATTATCACAGTTAATTTCATGCATTTCTTTGTTTCATTATTTTGTTTTGCATTGTTTAATCATTTGATTTACCAGTGTATTGTTTTTTCATCATATTATATGCCATCTAACATGTATAAGGTTTTACAGATAGATATTTCTGTCATTCTATAATCTGCACCATTTCCACAAATGTTTGTCCATAAGCGTATGTGAAATTTCGTACTCTATGTCTGATACGTGACATATAAAGACATGTGACTTGAAAACTATAGAAGTCAAAAGGCAAAATTTGGTATCAAACTATCTATGAAAGACACATCCGAAGCAATGTGATGATAGCAGGGGTAAAATCCTTAATATGTAATATGTGGCCTTCCAGTATCTAGTTCGCGAGGTTGTCCACCTAGGGTGTGCTTCTACAAGGTCCTAGAAGACAATTCTGGGCCCAAATCTTTTATTACATTCCATGTCTGTAAAAACCCCTATGCTCCCCGGGTAATTGCTTGAACTTGATCTTTTGCTTGACAGGCTCTTGCTTGTGCTTGAAGCAATTGCTTAAAAGCAATTTCTACTTTTTATGCATACGGCCAAATGTTTTTACTTCTTTTTTTTTCAGGGTACACCCTATATTTCACTAAAGTTTATTTCATAAAATGTGGCCAGGCCTTGGTGGTTTGCCTCTTACACTTAAGTCTGAAGAAAAGTAAGGTATACTTAAAAGGAAATGGTAGAATATATATGGCAAAATTCATGTCCGTGAATTCAATGCATTTTCCATAGTAACGCCGGTGGTGTTATTGGCAGCATACACATTCATACTGTCTGTCGCCTGTATCTTCGTATCACTCAAACGATGGGAGAGACGTAACGGTAAGTTATCTTAATCTATAAACAGTTTTATTATATACATTTAGCTGACGATCGTTAGAATTACAATTATGCCACCATAAAACGGCAACTATTCCACTACACATACACATTAAGAAACTCTGTGGCCTATCTTTTCCCATCCCGTCACTCAAATCGCCACTGTGTTTTTAATTAACAATAGCACGGGTGTATTAATGCAATGTACAGAAAATTAGCTTGGTGGCCATTTTGATTTCAATTTGTGGCCTATAATTATTAAATAACAGTTTTCAGTTCATATTCAGATTCATTTCCGTGAAAGTTATCTCAAGGAACAACATTTTTTTCTTCATTTTATCCACGTAATATATCATCAATATTGGGGTGATTAAATTGTATAGCTAAAAAGGCATATTTCCATGTTTTGGGTAACCTTGTTATTCATAAGGACTGCTATGCATAATGTGTAAGTTCCTATACATGAAGGACCGATATTCATATTCGAAATGAGGGTCGCTATTCAAAATATGAGAAGAGGGTCGCTATTCATAATACGAAATGAGGGTATACTGTTTATAATATGAAGAGCTTAACAGTTCCAAAAGGCGCTAAATCAACTTTTCATAAATAATGAGTTAATTATATCAGTACATACATAAGCTACGGAGCTATCTAGAAATCCATCTTTTAGGACAGATTATACAATCAAAATCAAAGTATGGAACAATCAGATCCATATTACTTAATTATATGCATGTGTACACAGTTAAACAAAGAAACCTGCATTTCTCTTTTTTTAGCACCTTTGGGAATTAAAGGAGGGGCGGCTTTGATTCAGCTTTATAGCTTTGAATATGTGCCTTTATTGATATACCACATTCTTTTTTTTTTTTAAATCCTTAAGTTGGGCAAAAAAGGAAAATTTCATGCACATTTTTGGCTCTTTTTCGCGTCGGCGTTCCATACTCCTAAACAAGTAATTTTAGCGGAGCGATGAGCTCATGAGTCATGACGTCACCTGCAGGCAATAACACGGAAGAGCGAGAATTGTTTACAACGTGGTTCAATGCAAACACTTTGACTTGCTAGTAATACAAACTCGTATTTGCTTGAAAATTGAGGATTAACTGAAATTGCCTCAGGAATGAATTTTAGCAAGATGCAGCAACACATCTAAGGAAAGTATTAGCCTGCACCGTTTTCCATAAGGATCCACGTATGAGGCGGATTTAGAACTCAAAGGTTAAATTAACGAGGGCCGACTGGGAAGGACCTAGCGAGTGTGTGCAGGTCTGCCAGAGTTTCGGGGGGCCGCGCGGCAAGACAGGTTATGCTCTCGCTCGCGTGCTAGCTGCCGCGCCAACTACCTATGTATTACAAGTTCTGAAAAAGTAACGAAAATGCAAGATTATTACGATCGCACCTATTCTAGACTATTTCTTAATTTACTTACATGTTTGCATGGCTTTTCAAACAAATACAAGAACGATTACCTTAGATGGACAAATCTATCACTTTCGTGGCCTCTTTGACAATGTTTATTGTTTTTTTCTCTGTCGGCATTAGATGTCGGCATTCTAATGCCGACAGAGAAAAAAACAATAAATGAACTGAACTTAGCGCTCTTTTGTAGTTTTGTTGTTAATTTGCAAACGGCGTAGACTACGTGTATGATATCGATGCCCAGAAATTGATTGACTATGTTCAACCTCCCGCACGCTCGCCAACGACTTGAGTTTTGGATTTGTTTACTTTGGGGAAAAGTAATATTTTGCTCAAAACTGAGGTAATTCTGAATGTTCTGTAAATATATTTCCGTAAATATTGTTAAATAGATCCATCAAAGCAATGATGCTTGTCATTTTATTGCCGCATAAAAAGATGAATTTGAGTGCGAAACACCGCATTTTTGTACACCATGTTTTGAGACGTGATCGGATGAAGCCGCCACTTATTATGGTTAGGCTAGGCCTGGGCTAGCCGCAGCGCTCGTGCGTGCTGATGGCCGGAAGACCTGTCTGCGAGGGGGCTGGGTATACGATTGCTATAATCATAATCATATCGAAGACTTCCTCGAAGCGATTTTAGAGTGAGTATGCGCCTTTATTTGGCAATTATATTTGTTGTATTTGTGGAGACAAATAATGAAATAAGAATTATAATAATGGTGTCTGCAATTATGGGGAAATTGTCATGAATTTGCTCAGCCACGCTCAACAAATCTGTTCGGTTGCACCTCTATAACTTCCATTCCATTTTGGCTGCCGACGCACAATTTGGAATTTTATCTTCAGGAACTGTCAATTCAAAACTCGATTCTGACTCTGATCCAGATCTTTCGTCTAATTCACGCTCACTGTTAGAATCAGATGAATCTGGGTGTGGATCCTCCATAATTATAAACTCAAACAAATGTATGTAGATATTGAAAAAAATCGAAATAATATCTCTCTGTCAATGTGATTAGATGCGCTCAGCGTGTACGTCTATGACAATTAGAGTATCGGGGATCCTGTGATTGCCTGCAGATGACGTCACAACTATGACGTCATTTTTCTTCGCCCGAACTCAATTTTTTGGGGGGGCACTTTCAAAGTAAATTTTCAGGTCCTCATATCATTTATAAATAATTTTCCAAGTGCAAAACAGTTGTTTTATTCGAAATCTACATGTAAGTGGCTTTCTGAAGGGCTAAAATGCCATTTTCAGCTGATTTTCTTGACACCATACCTTTAAGCTCTTCATATGAGAATAGGGTCGCTTTTCATCACTAGCGTACTAGTGGCGGGGAAGGGGGCTTGGGGGGCTCCCCCCCCCCCCCCCTTAATAATAATTCAGTCATGGATAATATCTAATTCGATACCAGTGATTGAAAAAAAGGGTATTTATTTGGACAAGATAACTCAGATTTTACTTCATGTCAAGTCAAATTTCCTTCTTAAGTATGCACCAGATTGCATAATTTAAAGTCAAACATTGCAAATACGTTGCAGGGGCAAACACCCACCTACCATCACCCTCCCCCCTCTCGGACGCTTCGCTCCCTGGGGAATTGGCCGCATTGTCTACGTCTGGAATACGTTTATTCATGTAGTTGTATCATAAATAATATGGCATTTGATGCATTGTTTGATCTGTATATCGCTTTGCGAGTATTATTTAGGAGTGCATATTTGTTTTTCTTCATGAAACAAATAAAATCTCTTTTTCCGGTCTGTAGAATCATGACGCACTTATTCTAATTATAGTACATGTAGTCAAGTCAGAATTTCGTTCTTAGGTATGCACCAGATTGCACAGTTTCAAGTCCAAAAATGCAAAAGCTTCCTACTGTGGGAGGGGGGACATGCACCCCCTTCCCACACCCTCCCCAGCTCAGTTGCTTCGCACTTTCGTGCTTAGTCGCTTCGCTCCCTCGCAAAGTTTGATTTAGCCCCCCAAAAAAGTTTTTGCTCATTACGCCATTGCTTTTCATAATATGAGAAGAGGGTCGTTTTTCATAAAATAAGAAGAGGGTCACAAAATGAGGGTCGCTATTCGTTATTATGAAATGAGGGTCGCTTTTCATAATATGAGAAGAGGGTCGCTTTTCATAAAAAAGAAGAGGGTCGCTATATAAAATACGAAATGAGGGTCTCTTTTCATAATGCGAAATGACGGTCGCTACTCTAAATACGTAATACTGTGTTGTCCGTCTGTACATGTACTAAGGATCCAAAAAGAACATTTTGCGGGGAGGGGGGACCGAGTGTAAGTCAGTTGTTTGGGCACACTTTTTTTCTGTATTCGATCAGAAAAATATGTTTTGTTTTTAACTTATTTATTGGCCGGAATTATTCGGGAAGAAGGGGCACGGACGTGTCCCCACGTCCCCCCGTAGCTACACCTTACGTCAGTTTCCCTCTCTTATGATCATTTCGTTTCCCCGTGTTGACCTGCCTCAAATTAAAAATTTTAATGTGCTTATGAATAGCGACCCTCTGTTCGATATAGTGCCCCTTATGTTGTGTGATGGATGGCGACCCCTATGAATTGCGACCCTTATTTCGTATAATGATAAAGACCCTAGCTGTTATCATTTCTGAAAATCGACCCTTTTCTTCGAGTATGAATAGCGGTCCTTATGAATTATCATTGTCTAATTCTACAAAACTTACTTGGTACTCAAGCGGTTCTCACAAACATCATTAAAGTCATACCTGTAAAGTGTCCAAATCCACGAAAATTACTTGGAGCTTCCTCGTTTCTCTTCTACCGTGTTGTTTAACTTATGGTAAAAGAAGAATAAAATAGGGTTTGATTTTTTCAAATGTCCCTTTAGTATGAAGATAATTATCATTTAAATCTTTTATTTCAATAACGTTGATTAACGCTTTTGATAAAAAGTACAATTGTCCTAGCTGAGAACGTCCGCATGCAGCACTCGTGAGAACATTCCGGAGATTGAACTTTGAGCCGAGCGAGTTCAAATTCCATGAATTCTGTACTACGTGTGTAAACATACACGGGTGCGAATATATCAAACGGATCATTCATTACTGCGACAAATGTATGGCAGACCATCAGTATTCGGTGATAAAATATGAACTCAATATTCGTTTTTTTCACTAGGTAAACAGTGTTCGTTTTCTTTCAAACTTTCGCAAATCTTTCAATTGTATTTTACAATGATATTGATATAGGATTAGGACATATATCACATGTCATTTTGTGCAATATCTGACACTTTACAGGTATGACTTTAAATTCGTATTACCAATATATTACCAAACCTGCACAATAACATAACAAACTAATAGTTATAACTCCACCATGCTCAAAAGGTATGAAAATTACAAACGACTAAGTAAAAGGCCTGTTATTAAAGAAGAGCCATTGAAACACAAGAGGGCGCTCTCTAAAAAAGCATTGGTTTCAAGGTTACCATTTTTCATACAAAATTGTGCGTGTGATGATTTGTTGAAATAATGATCAAATAGAGAGATCATCAACCACTATTTAAAAAAAAGCATTTTTTTAATAAAAAATATAAAAAATCATCGAATAAATATTTCAGCCGTTTCTGAACCGATTTTCAGTTCAGTTCAGTTCAGTTTATTAAAAAGCAATAAAAGACATACATGGTAAAAAGCAGTATACAAAGTATCACACAATTACAATTACTTAACATAGGTAAACACAAAAAAACACAGAATAAATTTAAAGAACATGAATACAAAATTGTTAAAACACAAGGAAATTGCTTAGGCTGGGTAGCAGCTAGAAAGGATGTAGTCCTTAGCGGCTGACCAAAATAGTCAAATATAAAAAGCCTTATGAATTAATTTAAAGGGATAGTTGAGTTTTGGTAGAGAGGGCGCTAGACTACTTATTTTTTGTGTGAGGTAATGAAAAACTGAGTGTAAAATTTGAAAGAGCATAATATTTAAATAATAAAATCATCTTTGTTTGATCAAAATCGGTTCAGAGACGGCTGAAATATCCATAAATATAACAATTTGTAATAAAGCTGGGGCCCCAGGTTTATTAGAGAATTTTGAACCAGCCGTTAAAAATTCAAAAAAATGCTTCTTCTTTTCAAAAAGTTACAAAATAGGTATTTAAATAGTTGTTGGTTATTTCTCTATCTAATCACTATTTCAACAAAGCATCACATGCACAATATTTTATTCAAAATGGTTGAAACCGATGAGTGTTTAGAGAGCGCCCTCTTACGTTTTAACGGCTCTTTTTGAATGATAACATGATCTTTACTACGTCATTTGTAATTTTGTGTTCCTTTCTAGTTATAACTATTAATTTGTAATGTAATGATGCAGGTTTTGGTTACTAAAATTCAGTTTCACCAAAACTGTACTCTCCTTACCAGAACTCAACTCTCCCTTTAAGCTAGAATAACAAGTAAAACAAATAACAAATACATGTACAATATCATAATGAATTTAACAAGCATTGAAATCTTTAGTTAGCATCAAAATTGGTCCATCAAATATGTTTTGTATTTACTTTGAAAAGTGTTGACAAAATTCAATTTACGTATTTTCACGAGGTATAGTACTCCATAAGCAAGGTCCATTATATATAACTGTACGTTTATATAAAGATTTATGTACAAGAGGCAAGTGAAAATTTTCTGCATTTCTAGTACTATAATGGTGTATATTACAATTTAGAATAAACAGCTTTAAAAGTGATTTGGGAAGGATTTGTAAATAGCACTGGAACATAAAAATTGCACATTGATGATTATACATATCGATAAAATTTAATATTTGTATTTCTTTAAAAAGTGGATGTGTATGAGCAAGATAAGAAGTATGGCAAATAATACTGCCCCCCCCCCCCTCCCCCCATGACAAAACGGCATAACATACAATTTTTTCAAAATGCATTTTTTTGGCTTTTGGTACTCAATACATCATATTACACATGTTAAACCATTTTTTTTATTTTGAAAGTGTCACTGTCCATGATTAATTAGCATGTCTAAATGGCACAACAGCAATGTTTGTCTTATAAACCCATGACAAAGAGCATAACATCACAAAGCACGCGTGCACTGAAGCAGGATATCGGATATGCACTTGTGCGCTCAAGGAGACACTAGCAACCAATCAGAACTGACATTTCTCCATAAAGTGGTTATTTTTTGTTTTTGAAATTTACAACGTTCAATGAATATGAATGAATAATATGGGTTATGATTGATTTTGTAAATTTTATATAAAATCGTAAAATTTGTTTAAAAATCGTTCAAAATTGACATATTTTTACGCAAATACCTACATTCATGTTATTTGAAGACTTTAAAGTCATACCTGTAAAGTGTCAGATATTGCACAAAATGACATTTGAGACTTCAATCCTATATCAATATCATTGTAAAATACAATTGAAAGATTTGTGAAAGTTTGAAAGAAAACGAACACTGTTTACCTAGTGAAAAAAACGAATATTGAGTTCATATTTTATCACCGAATACTGATGGTCTGCCATACATTTGTCGCAGTAATGAATGATCCGTTTGAGATATTCGCACCCGTGTATGTTTACACACGTTGTACAGAATTCATGGAATTTGCACTCGCTCGGCTCAAAGTTCAATCTCCGGAATGTTCTCACGGGTGCTGCAATGCTGACGTTCTCAGCTAGGACAATTGTACTTTTTATCAAAAGCGTTAATCAACGTGATTGAAATAAAAGATTTAAATGATAATTATCTTCATACTAAAGGGACATTTGAAAAAATCAGACCCTATTTTATTCTTTTACCATAAGCTAAACAACACGGTAGAAGAGAAACGAGGAAGCTCCAAGTAATTTTCGTGGATTTGGACACTTTACAGGTATGACTTAATAATTAAGGGGTAGTTTAGTTTTGGTAAGGCTGAACTTAAGTAGCTAAAACCTGCACAGTAACATTAAAAACTAATAGTTATAACTCCACCATGCTCGAAAGGTATACAAAATTACAAACGACTAAGTAAAAAGCCTGTTTTCATTCAAAAAGAGCCATTCAAACACAAGAGGGCGCTTGTTTAACAGGCATTGGTTTCAACCATTTTTCATACAAAATTATGCATGTGATGTTTTATTGATATAATGATTAAATAGCGAGATCATCAACAACTATATAAAAAACGCTTTTGAAAATTTTTGAAAAAGTGCAAGCATTTAAAAAAAAATTCTAAAAATCATCTAATTATTTGGGCCCCAAATAATTATAAGATCAGATATATTTATTGATATTTCAGCCGTTTCTGGGTCGATTTTGACCAAATAAAGTTTATTCTGCCATTAAAATTGCATGTTCTCTCAAATTCGACATTCAGTTTTTCATTACCTCACAAAAAAATTGTGATGTGCAGCGCCCTCTCTACCAAAACTAAACTACCCCTTTAAATATCAAAACTCATTGAATTAACAGTGTCTTGCATTAATTCCTTTCTGTCAAAGTTTGTCCATTCATTGTTAAAGCAGTAAAACCACGACAAAACAGCATAACAGACATTTTTAGCCCTGTTTTGAGCGTAAAATGCGAGATTTTTCAAACAAATAATTGATATTTTTCAAAAAAATAATTGAATCTTGTAAGACATGCCAAATGTCTATGCAGACAAGTTGAAACATAATTTACGCAGTCACAAAAAAAAACACGTTTTGCCTTATATCTCATAAACTTCAAAATGTCTGTTAGGCTGTTTTGTCATGGGGGGCAGAGTTTTTGCAATAAAATTACTTTCGTAACATGAATTTCATATGCATTCCCCCATGCAAGTATTCCATAATACAAAAATGGTAATATCAAACTATTATATCATCTTTAATATACATTTAGGAAATGATTTTAATTCATACATAACACCAATATTTTTCGATTACACATTACAAACAGCATTTATATGATCAGTCCATTTTAATTTATCATCAATAATTATACCAAGAAATTTTAGTGAAGAGACCTGTTTAATTTCTGTATTACACAAACGAATAATAATATAATTAGAGTCACATTTTGAATTAGTACAAATCATATAATGTGTCTTACTTATATTAATTGACAATTTATTTACAGAAAACTATGTGCTTATTAATTTAATTTCTCGACTAATAATATTTGCATCATCGGCAAATAAAATTTATTTTAAAATTGTCGACACACTAGGAATATCATCAATACATAGAATAAACAATAAGGGGCCTAATATTGATCCTTGAGGTACCCCGTATTTGATTTCTTGGTAATTTGATTTGATTTTTTATTAGCAATACAAACAAATTGTTGACGATGTAACAAATAACAAAGATCTAAACTAATTCCTCTTATTCCATATTGATATAATTTCACCAGCAGTATCAAATGCCTTACTAAGGTCTAAAAACAATCAAAGCATAACTTCATTATTATCTATTGCTGAGGCTACCTTATGAATGAAATCAATTATTGCACATGAAGTAGAATGTCCAGCTCTAAAACCTTACTGATTATTATTACTAATATTGCACTTCGTTAAAAAAGCATATAATCTATTATACATACATTTTTCAAAATTTTTTGAAAAAACTGTTAAAACGGATATAGGGCGATAATTAGACATTATTTCAGACATTCCATTTTTAAAAACAGGTATCACTTTTGCGATTTTCATTTTATCTAGAAATATTCCTTGTTCGAGACACTGATTGAATATTGCACATAAATAATTGCTTATACAATAAATACATCTTTTCACAATTTTAACATCAACATCATCATATCCAGCACTTGTATTATTTTTCAATTTTTGTATCAATATCTATTATTTCTGAACTAGTTACAGGTTTAAAGAAAAAAGACTTGTCATTCACATCAATATACTTAATACACTCCGAATCATCAAAAAATCAAATTTACAATTCAAATTATACCCCAATGCACATCTTCAAAATATTCATTAAAGTTATTGGAAATATCATTTTTTATCAATTATCACTATATCATTTTTCTTAATCTCTTGAATGTTGGTCATCTTACATTTTTTGATCAAGTAAATTTTATTCTGTCATTAAGATTGTTCTTTCAAATTTTACACTCAGTTATTCATTTTCTCACCAAAAAAATGATTTCGCGCAGCGCCCTCTATACCAAAACTGAATTATCCCTTTAACAGATTTTACCACATATTGAGCTTAATTTGCCTGTTGCTTAACTCAATGAGCATAATCCTGTCCTATTTTATTCACGTAAAATGTCATTAATATTAAAGCCATATTATTTGGGGGGCTAAACATGGAATCCATTTCCGGTGCTATTTTGCATGTGCCGTTTGGGAAACACCCTGAAATCCACCCCTAAGATATTAAAGATTAGTTGCCATCATAGCAACCTCTAGCAATGCATATTATTTGCACAATTAGGTTATTTACCTAATTTACATATTCCCCCAAATTGAGTATATTGGGAACCCGGAAAGAAAAAATGAAAAGTAATACCACTTTTCCAAGGTTTTGGGGGGCAACATATCCATTTGTAATACTTATTTCCCTGTATCACCATGGCAACCATCTTATATCCAAGATGGCTGCTCCCCAAATTACACATGTTATGATATACGACTTCATTCTTTTCGTTATATTAGATCGATATTATAATGTTTGGACTTTTAATTATTCGAATACGCAACTAGAATACTTGAATCACAATGTAGTTGGTTGCTTACAGAAAAATAAATCATACTTTTATAAAATAAATGCCATTAAAGTGGCCAATAGCATATTTCTTTTTAAATGCCAAATGCGGCCATCTTGGATTCATGTGGGTTGCCAAGGTGATACGTCAAATTAAGTATCATGAATGGATTTGTTGCCCCCCCCCCCCCCCCCCCTTCTTCTGGGTTCACAATATCCACGATTTTACCTGATTTCGAGGAATATGCAAATTAGGTAAAACATCTAATTATGCTAATTATATGCATTGCTAGAGGTTGCCGAGGTGGCAACCAAGCTAAATTATCTTTATCACACATTTAGAACATTATTGAAGAAAAAATAATCTGTAATTATGGCTTATTAGAGGCTGTACCCACTGAAAATCAATAATATTCATTAATATGCAAATTAGGGGCAGCCATCTTGGATTGCAGGGTGTTGCCCATATGGCACTTGCAAACGAGCACCGGAAATGGAATCCTTGCCCCCAAATACCTTAGAATACTTGTTTTTATCAATATTATACTATTCCTAGATAGAAAATGACCCCTGACCGTATTTCACAAATATGCAAATTAGCTATTTATCTTTATAATGCTTATAACAAAAAGTTGCCCAAGGTTGCAAAGGTGGCAACCTCGCTGAATTTTACAAAGAAACCATGTAGAACATGAATGACCAAAAAACGTTGGACTAAAGAACGTATCCAGGTCCTAGAAACATCTACAGGACTATTTTGGATTTGGGCGTAAACAAGAATAACCCTCAAAGTTGTATGTATGGCACACAGAGGCTTGCAATCAGCACACTCAAATTCACAATCCATCAAAAAACAATGTATATGTCAAAAACAAGGTAAATTGGTCTCTAGCCTAGACTAATGGTAAGCATGGCAGACGTAGTATTTGTCCTCAATTTGTCCTTTTTTCAAATTATTATAGCTTTGGGGAGAGATCATATTTATTGACATAATATTATTCAATTCCGTAATGAAACCAATAGGAGTATTCTCTCCCTTTTCTGCAGATGATTGGGAAGGAGAATCGGCCGGCGAAACTGGGCAGGAAGGGCGAAGTGAAGTTCCACAGCAATTGGTACCGACGACATATTCCAACAACGGCGTGGATGTGGCTAATGACATCGACTTACAATTTGAACTTGAAAACACAAATGCAGAAATTAATAAAGTTAAGGAACAGCTTGAGACCTTGAAAAGGAGCTATACGGAAACTAAGACGACCATAGGGTTAGAGCTTGAGAATTTGAAAAGGAGCTATACGGAAACTAAGGCGACCATTGGGATAGAGCGTGAGAATATGAAAAGGAGCGATACGGAAACTAAGGCGACCATTGGGTTAGAGCTTGAGAATTTTAAAAGGAGCTATACGGAAACTAAGGCGACCATTGGGTTAGAGCTTGAGAATTTGAAAAGGAGCGATACGGAAACTAAGGCGACCATTGGGTTAGAGCTTGAGAATTTGAAAAGGAGCGATACGGAAACTAAGGCGACCATTGGGTTAGAGCTTGAGAATTTGAAAAGGAGCGATACGGAAACTAAGACAATTATTGCAAATCTGGAGAAAGATTTGAAATCGCTTACTGACAAGAGAAAAAGCATAACAAGCGTAATAGAAGTAAGAAAGTCACTAATGTTTCCTTCTGAATTCCATGTAGAAGTATAGGTTACGTGCAAGCAGTGACGTAGATTCCAGAGACGGCGGGATGTGTGCCCTGAAATAAAGTGCAAAAAATATGCCTATTTTCAATGACGAATTTCAGTTCTCAGTTCTGACTTTACATAGTAGCTTTCATAATAGCACAAAAGCGTGCGACCTATGTGCATTAGTTTCGTTACATATATAAAACACGCCCTAAGTTTCTGGAACACTTTTGTATGATTTGTTTCCATTTTGGTCCATTTGTATAATTGAATTGACACCTAAAGAAATAATCATTTGAGAAGGATCGCGATGAAGAATGATTGTAAGACCGATTCACATATAGTGTTAAACTCACGGTGACATATTCAACATGAGGCCATGACAAATAATGTAACCCTAAAATTATGTTATGGGCACATACAAGACAGGACAATTTTTCGTTTCTTGTTAATTTGTTGATAAAAACAGTTTGGTGCGTGTGATATGCAGTATATGAAACAAAATATATAGTGATAGTTGCAACATTTTACATTTATCATTACTGCTGATGTAAATATTTGTTTTAAGCTGCTATGCTATAAAAGAATTACATTAGAAATATACATAAGAGAGAGTACAACAAATCCGTCGTTTGTAAATGTTTATATGCGAATATAATTTGTGCTGTGTATATAAATGTATTTTATCTATACAAAAAAAAAAAATATCGTTTTTTGAGTGAGCAACTCGTTCCTGACGGAAAGGGATTCAGATGCACAAGCGTGTATTTTCTCTTTGTATAGGTAAACGAGATCTGAACATGTACATGTACAAATCTAACGACGGGTTGATTTCTCTGTGATTTGATGTGTCCACTGATGTGAACATTATTCACACGAACAAAAATCAAATTGATGTGTTCTTTTAAATGACACACCATTATTTTTATTTCAAGAAACGTTTCATCCGTCAAAACTTGCAAAAGTTGATTTGCTTCAACAAAAACAACAACAAACTCAGCGATGATTGCTTATTCAGGAAAGTAAGGTATCTTATGAAAGCTGAATAGAACCTCATTTCATTTACATCTGGAAAATGAATCATTTTGAAATGATTGACCTCTAAACTTTAATTACTTTTTTCGTGATAAGCCCTGTATACATAGTCTGATAAAACGCATTAGTAAATACGATTCGGAATACTTCAGGTGCTTGAACATGTTGAAGTATAAACCACCAAATAAACCATGCGCCCATGTTTGACTTTGGACATGAATCACATGCAAATTAATAATGACACCATAAATGAAGAGCTTTCAAGCAAAAGGCGTAAAATCCATTCCGGTTAATTTCGATCCTGAAATCAGTGTTTTTTAATCACACCCATTTGTCTCTGTTTATTCATCAAATCTATACTACAGGTGGAAGAGCTACTACTAAAGGTCATAAAAATGCAAGTTAGAAAGATCCTGCGTACAGCATGTATTTCATATAATTGTTCATATTTTTTGGTTTAGATTTAGAGTCTTTTGTCAGAAATCATGGATATAGCGCCTTTTGCCATAAATCGTTTTACAGTCAATATTGAGTTGTTCACTGACAATAGTATAGAAGGTGTGTAAATGATACAGAATTGTAACTTAACTGTACTTGAAGCATAGTAGACCCCCCCCCCCCCCATCCACCAACCACACACACACACACACACACACGCACACACACACACACACACCTTTTTAAAGTGATTCTTATTCCTCCAAATTATATATATATAACATTTACAATTTAATATACATAAACAAAATATGTCAAGTGTGAACATCTTATTCATATTCATTATAATGAAAGAAAGTATAAATAATTACCTTACATACATAAACAATTACAAATCAACTGTATATTCAATTTCCTGACTTCATGGAATAAAAATAATGAAGGCTATAACAAAAGATAAAAGGAACTAAAACATGCTCCTTTAGCCCAAGAAAAACCCCATCCCCACCAAAGCACTGATCACACCGTCACACACATACCTCAGACACCCATTCCAGTATATTATCTGCTCATTTTAATTTTACCTAAAGATTAGTTAATTAACAATATAGAAAGCTGTCGCATTCAACTAAAGAGAGGAGAAACACAAAACCTTGTAAACCTTTTAAAACCCTGTAATACTATCAAAATAAAATTAATCATATTACATTTATTTTATGGTGTTCCCATTGTTGTAAGTGAACCCCTAATTTACCCTTTTTAATAGCAACTTTTTTTTTTCTTCTTCTGCATAATCCAAAATAATTTTCTTTACTTTCCGTACAGAAGGAAGTACACATTTTATTCTAAAAGAATAAATAGTATGCTTTAACCAACAAATAATAGAGTTACAATATTTTACTCTATACGATCTACCTGCCAATCCCACACAAATTTTTGTCCAGTCAACATTCCTAATCTCAATAAAATCAACATTTTCAGTTATATCTAGCCAAAACCTTGGTACGTATAAAGCATTTAAAAAATAAATGTGAATATGTCTCAATCTCATTTTTACAAAACAGCATAAATTATCACTAACAAATCCAAACCAAAATAAATGTTTGTATATAGTGCCCTATGCAATAATTTATATTGAAATTCTCTCAACTTTCCCCCCAAAACTGCGCTCTTTAATCTTACAAATATATTCTTCAATTCTTCATTACCATCATTTGCAAAAGTTTAAGACCACCTGGGAATTTGTGGGTATTTCAATAATTTGGAATGCATTCTTTTGACTCATTGAATGATTACATAACATGTTTACTACAGTGGTCATGGAAACAATGTCAAAGAGCAGTTCAAGTGTGATACAAAGGTTATGCGTTGAAAATAATAATATGTCTGAAAAATAAATATGTTTAACTTTGTTTTTTCTTTGATTTATTGCATTTTGGAAGGGTGGTCTTAAACTTTTGCAAATGATGGTACTATAATCAAAATTAGTATGTCCATCCCCAATACACAAATTATATTCCTTTTGAAGATTTTTAACTAAATATTCATACAAATGCCTATATTTTAAATCAATTAACATTCCTGTTTATCCTGAAACTTTTAATCTAATTTCTGATTATACTGGCGATACAATGTACTAATGTTTGAGTAGGTGGGCCGCGTTCAAGGGGGTTAGTCCTTCTTAAATAATTAACGCTTAAAGGGATAGTTGAGTTCTGGTAAGGAGAGTACAGTTTTGGTGAAACTGAATTTTAGTAACCAAAACCTGCATCATTACATTACAAACTAATAGTTATAACTAGTGTTACGAATAAGATGTATTGTTGATAAATAAAGTGCGCCATCTGTGTTGGGCAGTTGTACAATTGGAAAACTCGTGGTCGATCTCGACTTCATTATCGTTGTGATTTGAAAGTGTGATTTGTGGGGCCATGCACGATCCGGACCTCATGTGGTATGGTTTGGACGATCGCCACATCTGGTGGAGAAGCCGGGCAATGGCCAAGCGAGGAAACATGGTGAAATTGTGAATTTTGGACGGAAAAAAAAGGATTGACATTTTGTAACGGCGCAGTGAGTATCCGATTTCCGATACGGTTGGAGGGACACGATGCGATTTAGTGTGACGATATTTCGGAGACGGACGGTATATGTTTGTATTGTGTGATAACGAGTATCATGAGTATGTAGCGTAGCTCTTACATGTCCTAGAGTCGGCGCGTGCTGATGCAGAAGAAACGATGAAGCAACAAAAAGTCCTGGGCAAGAACAGATTTCATTACATCGGTGCCGGTGGAAAGAAAGTTGAGGTCAGCGAGGCAGTTTCAAGGGAAGAGAGGCAACAACAGAAGATGAGGGGAGGCATGGGAGCAGGGGAAGAGGAGGTTTCTACGGCCAAGGCGGCTACGGCCAAGGCGGTTATGGGGGAGTCGGCGGATACGCCTACGGCTACGGTCAGGGCGGTGGCTTCCAGGGATGCGACTACCATGACTACAGCCAGGGCGGCTATGGACAAGGTGGATACGGTGGCTTCGGCGACTACAGTGGCCAGAGATACGGCAGTGGATACGGTTACAGAGGGGGATACGGCGGCGGATCCAGTGAATGTTAGACTGCGCAGGAAAAGTGACAATGTAGACTTGTCAAAGGACTCGTGTCTTGTAATCTGTAGACTTCCTTTTTTTTGTTGGAACTTGTGAAATGGCAAGATAACCATTGTTTATTGTATGTAGGATACACATTATTTCTACATGATTATGATGGTAGATTTACTTTGATTGTTTTGTAATTATATTTTGTTTTGTACAAAAAAAAAAAAAATCTTGATGAAGTAATCAAATACCTTTCTAGTCAGAAGACATGACTTTATACAAACAATCTTGATGAAGTAATCAAGTGCCTTTTTAGTCAGAAGACATGACTTTGTAAAAGTTCTTGATAAAGTAATCAAGTAAGGTCTACATAATTATACTTAGTCAAAAGACATGACTTTGTGAACATTTCTTGATATTTAGTCAAAAGACATGACTTTCTAAAATATCTTGATAGATGTCAAGTGCCTCTTTTGTTTGGGCAGAAGACATTTACTCTGTACTCTAGTTAGACAATTTCAGTACTGGTGTGTGTCTGACATGCTTAATGATTTGTTTTTGTTCATTTTGTTAGCTCTTAGCATCGGTCCATACAGGTGAATATAGTGGTCATTTCGACTTGGCTCTATTCGGTATGTTTATGGTACATAGCTTTGCTTGTTAATATGATAGAAAGATGGTAGTAGCCAATGCGTTTAGTGTAAAGTGCCATTGGTGGTGCCTGTGGATATGTCTTGAAATGTAAAGGGAGATCTAATTATATTGCATCTTTTATGGGTATTGGATTTATGTTGTATAGGCAACCTTGTTCTAGGTGATGGTTAGATATCTTTATGTTTGGACGTTGGAACTGACGGCTTTTATTGCAATTTAGTCACTGTACATGATGGTATGTAGGGTTCGGATGTACACTCGCCAAATTAATGTTCAGTTTTGTATTGCAGGGGTTTAGTCTGTTATGGTTGACAGGTTGACCGTTGACGTGCTTACGCATGGGGCTTCAATCATTTATCGTGTTATCATTATTATGTTTGCAACAAATAGGGACTGGTCTTGCATGTATGTAGGCACTCTAGGTAGTTAGCAACCATTTAATGAATGTTGTATTGTGTTATTTTCTCAAGCTTTGTATAGTACATGCTAGGATATTGTCATTTTTATATGATGTAGGTGATTATTGATGTTTGCACAGTTAAGATTTCTATAAACTCGCACTTTTTTGTCTCCTATTTCTGCCTAGTGGTTTTCATCTTGGGTCTGATCACCCCAGGGTGGTGCTTCTAGTGCAAAGTAGTTCCGGGTATTGTTTGATATGGTGTTATATTATTGTATGGGGATACTAGTTATCCTGACATATGATAGTTATGACCTATCCATTACAAACATTGATTTATTCTCATATTCATAAGCAATGAAATCTTTATTAGATGTCATTATACTGTACAACTGTGCATTTATCTTTATTTCATGTTCATGTTTGACAATTCTACATGTATGTTTGTTAAAATCCATTTGGCCATACTGCTCTATTGTTGTACACTTGTATTATGTTTTCCACTCGGGGGACCTCGTTTAGGCGGGCCCGGGGGAGATGTTACAAATAAGATGTATTGTTGATAAATAAAGTGCGCCATCTGTGTTGGGCAGTTGTACAATTGGAAAACCCGTGGTCGATCTCGACTTTATTATCGTTGTGATTTGAAAGTGTGATTTGTGGGGCCATGCACGATCCGGACCTCATGTGGTATGGTTTGGACGATCGCCACACTAGAAAGGAACACAACATTACAAATGACGTAGTAAAGATCTTTTTTTTTTTTTTTTCAATGATATTCATTGTATTCATTGCTCAAAACAAAATAACAATAACAAACAATACGAGAAATCAGTACATAATATAATCAGTATACGTATTTTCATATCTTAACATAATCATGTAAAATATAATTTTAAATTTACATCTAAATGATACAAACAAATTTGTATTGTTGTACATCAAATAAAGCAGAGCATGAACATAAAAAAGGGGGGAAAAGAGTGGAAAACTCTTTTCCCCTCAAAGAACACCCTATACAAGTGCTTACATACACACACACACGCGTGCACACACCCACACACCCATCCACAGGAAACATGCCTACATCTGGAGAGAATCTCGACCATTATGTCCGCCTTATTCGTTTTATTGCTTCTGTTTGCCTTCCTTATTCTAAATTGTCCCACTTTCTAAAATGATACGTTAGTGTACCACGGTCCCCAGCTAATTTCTTCTCCTCCTTTCTATTTTCTAATAATCTTTTCTTAATCTCTAAAGCAGTTGGTGGTTTATTTCTATTTGTACTATCTATAAATATCATGTATTTGACCAAAATTATTATATGATTTAATAACTGTTCCTTTCCTATATTTAACTCAACTATTCCTACATGAATATCTTTCCAATTTATATTTCTAATCTCTACTAAATTAAATAAATTTCCACACGCTTCCCAAATTGGTTTTACTTTCTCACAAAGAAAAAACAAATGCTCGTAAGTTTCTTCATATTTACCACAAAAAGAACATTAATTACTATCAACCATTTTAAATGTATATAAATATAATTTAGTATATATAATATTATAAAGCATTTTAAATTGAAATTCTCGAAGCTTACTATTCAAAGTGCATTTTCTAAGTCTTAAGAATATTAATTGTATGTCTTTCCCATTAATATTATAAATCTGCTCTAAATTTCGTTCTGCATATGATTTTTCTACTTTTTTACTTAATAAAAAATTATATATCATTTTTGAAGTAACCTTATCTAACATATATACGTTTTCAAAAATTAAAAGGTTCATATCTAATTCCCTATCTATATTTAAGTGAATATTTATATTCAAAAATTGTTTCCATGAAGGGGGAATACCAAGAAAAATACGTTGTATTTCCATAATCTCTAAACTATTTAAACCTTTTCTTTGAAATTCCTCATTTGATTTTATATTGCCTTTCCCATCAACAATATGATGCAACCTATAAATATTCTTTTTAAATAACTGTTCATTGAAAGGAACATGTCCATCAATAAAAACAAATCTATTATTATAAATAATTTCATTCCTTTTAGAAGTATTTTCTTTTAACAAAAATATTTTCGTGGCAATCCAAGCGTTCAACATGTCTCTATAAACAGCTGGTAATGCTAATTTAAATATATCTATAATTGCATTATTATTATAAAATATCAAAGTTCCACCAAAATCTTTAGTTAAATAATTAAAATATTGCTTCCATCCCATATTTGCATCCCCCGTTAAAAGTCTCTTTACCCACATAATCCTCTGCACTAAAATAAATAAATAAAAGTCAGTTAATCTTAGCCCACCTCTACAATAATCCAAGAACATTACATTACGCTTAATCTTATCTTTTCCATTCCACAAAATGTCAAAGACCAATTTATCCAAATCTTGAAATACCCAATTCGGTACTGGTGTCAGTGCCGACACATGAATTAATTTTGACAAAATAAACGTTTTTATCAATTGAATTTTTCCCATTAAAGTTAAATCTCTTTGTTTCCACCACGATAGCAACTTTTTAATTTTACTCAAAATTTCCTTATAATTTGTCCTTTCCTGAACTTCAACATCTAAAGAAAAATAAATACCTAAAATCTTCACTATTTCTACTATTTTACCAAATGGAAGAGCAATATCTTTATTTTGAGAAGGGCCTAACAATAATATGAAAGTTTTTTCTTTATTAATTTTTAATCCAGAATTTCTAGCAAAACTTTCAAACAATTTATCCACCCTTTTAAATGATTTGGAGTCCCGAATAAAAAGAGTCATATCGTCTGCATAAAGAATTTGTTTTATTTCTACGTTATTAAACGTGAATCCTTGAATTTGAGGGTCTTTATATATTGAACGAACTAAAATTTCAATACAAAGTATAAACAAATATGGGGACAGGGGGTCCCCTTGCCTTACACCCCTCTTAATATTAAAGTATCCAGTAGATGCGCCCCCATTAAAAACACAACTTTGAGCATTATTATAAATAGTCTCCACCCATCTACAAAATGACGGTCCAAAACCAAATGTAATTAAAACCTTCTGCAAAAAAGTATGTGAAACTGAATCAAAAGCCTTTTCAAAATCAATTATCATCATATATCCAGGTATTTTATTGACTGATGTATGATGAATTATATCATCTATCATTCTTATTGCTTCACCTATGTTTCGATCTTTTAAATATCCCACCTGATTGACAGAAATTATTTCATTTAAAACTTTTTTAATCCTTATTGAAAGCACTTTAGTTAAAATTTTGTAATCTACATTCAATAAAGACATTGGTCTATATTTTTTTATAAATAGGGGGTCCTTTCCTTCTTTATGAATTAAACTTATAACTGCCTTTTTTTGTGACGAAGATAGTTCCTTTTTTTCGAAAGCTAAATTTAAAGAGTTTACTACCAAATTTCCTATTAGTGGCCAAAACTGTATATAAAATTCTACACTTAAACCATCGTTCCCCGGTGATTTATTACTATACATGCCATTTCTTTTATAGCTGCCAAACATTCTCCGTTTGTTATTTTACCTTCACACAATAAACTCAAATCTAAATTTAATTTTGGCAAGTCCTGAAAAAAATCATCCACAAAATGAATTTCCTCCTCTGATTGAGCATATAGCTTACTATGAAACATAGATATTTCTTGCATAATATTTTTTTGATCAAAACAAATATTTTCATTTATATAAAGTTTACTAATTAATGTTTTCTTTTTATTAGACTTCATTAATTGAGTAAAATATCCAGTGTCTCTTTCTCCACATTCATAGTGTGAAGCTCTAGAGCGAATTTTCATGTTATCATTCAAAAAGAGCCGTTACAACGTAAGAGGGCGCTCTCTAAACACTCATCGGTTTCAACCATTTTGAATAAAATATTGTGCATGTGATGCTGTGTTGAAATAGTGATTAGATAGAGAAATAACGAACAACTATTTAAATACCTATTTTGTAACTTTTTGAAAAGAGGAAGCATTTTTTTTTATTTTTAACGGCTGGTTCAAAATTCTCTAATAAACCTGGGGCCCCATGTTTATTACAAATTGCTATATTTCTGGATATTTCAGCCGTCTCTGAACCGATTTTGATAACACAAAGATGATTTTATTATTTAAATACTATGCTCTTTCAAATTTTACACTCAGTTTTTCATTACCCCACAAAACAAATGAGTAGTCTAGCGCCCTCTCTACCAAAACTCAACTATCCCTTTAATACAAGATATTCACTTAAATGCTATTCAGGCTAAAAAGAAAAGAAGAAAAAAATGGCACTTTGTTATAATTTGCTTGTTCAATATCATTAAATTAATTGGGTATGCAGGCGTTGATAAAATAGAGGACTACCCCCCGGGATGAAGACGGTGGCATATCATTATTGTGTATAACCAAGGAGGTACTAGTACCTTCTTGGTATCTTTTGAGCCTTGGTGGCACAACAGTCATGCACAAGAAAAAGAAAAGTGGGAGTAATTCCAGGGTCTGGTTGACATTTGGTGGACCTGCTTTAGAAGATGTTGATCTTCTTCTTTTTTGTTTCTTTTTTTTTTATTCTCTCCGTGCGCAATATATGGATCGCGGGTGTATGCATCTTATTTTGAATAGACCGTGTGGGGATTATAATGGCGATACAATGTACAGATGTTGGAGTTGGCGGCTACATTAAATGGAGGTAGTCACAACAAAATGTATCTTTGGAATGCTGTTACTAGCATGCTTGTTCATTAATAGCATTCAATTAGTTGGGTTTGTAGGCGTTGATAAAATAGCCTAGTTGACTACCCCGGGGATGAAGACGTGTAGCATGTCATTATTGTGAATAATAGTTTTGGGGAACAACATTCATGCAAAAGAAAAAGAAAGTTTCTTCCACTTGTGGGTGTTTGAATAGCGATTTAAATAATTTCAGGGTTTGACCTTTCGGGTGGACCTGCTTTAGACGAGGCTGATCCTTTTTTGTTTTCTTTTTGTTTTGGTCTAATTCTTTGCATGCACAATGAATGGATTGTGGGTGTATGTATTTACTTTGAATAGAAAGGGACTAGTTAAGGAGTGGTCACACTGAACACGAATCCCCACGAATAGACCCACGAATACAGTACGAATTGGTACAAATCTATGGCAAGCCGTTTTAACATATATTCCTATTTCTTGATATCAATAATTGAATTATTGATATCAGTTTATTTCTTGATATCAAGTATTACCAATACCGAAAAGTATTTCTTGATATCAAGAATGCATTTCTTGATATCGAGAATGCATTTCTTGATATCAAGAATTCGATTTCTTGATATCAAGAATTGAATTCTTGATATCAAGAAATAGGAATAAATGTTAAAAACGGCTTGCCATTGATTTGTACCAATTCGTACTGCATTCGTGGGTCTATTCGTGGGGATTCGTTTTCAGTGTGACCACTCCTTAAGATCGGTGTTGTAGGCATTTCTTGTTTTCCTCTTTTATAAGCTTGGTAACAGAGGTTACAGATATGGTTATAGTTTGGGTCTTAATAACAGAAAGGGCTGGTCACATGTGAACTATTTGAATTCGGGTTATTTATTTATTTTTATTTTTTTTTGTAGCTTTTTTTTTTAATGAGCTTCGGGATGGGTCTTTGGGTGTGTAATGAGGTGTGTGTGTGTGTGTGTGTGTGTGTGTGTTCCGGTATATGTTCCGGCATTCCTTGTATGCTTATTTATATGAGATAATTGAAATTGGTGTTTTTGTATTGGAGTTAGTTAAATCAAGTGAACTCTTTTGCTATTTTATTATGAGAGCTATGAATAGGTGTAAACTGTCCTATTTTGGGGTTAGAATAAAATGATTGATAATTTAACATTACTTTCAGTTAATGTAAGAGGGATACGAGATAGAGTTAAAAGGAGAAATATTTTGGAATGGTGTAAAAGTAAAGGCAAAATTATATTTTTTGCAGGAAACATACAGTACGGAAGGGATTGAAGACAACTGGAAAGGAGATTGGGGAGGACCAATGGTGTTTAGTCATGGAACTAACCATAGTAGAGGAGTCTTAATTATGTTTCCTTTAAATTTATATTATAAAATAGATCATATGTTAATTGATGAGAACGGGCGATACATTACAATTAAGGGAGAAATTCAGCATGAGAAAGTGATTTTAGGAAATTTTAATTTCCTACTAGAGATAAGGAGAGGATGCAATGTGATTTTTTTGTTAGAGGTGGATAAATTAATATCTAGCATAGTGGATCCAGAATATTCTTTATTAATAGGTGGAGATTTTAATGTTGTTATGAATATGGACTTGGATTATATGGGTTCTAATACTATTTGTAAAGTTAAATGTCGTGATTTGATTGTAGGTATTTTGTATAAGTTTGATTTAATTGATATTTGGAGAAAAAGAAATCCTCAAAAAAGGGCAATTTACTTTTAGACAAAAATCTCCGTTGGTCCAGACTATTTGTTTATTTCATCTAAATTAGAAAAGAAGATTAAGGATTGTGATATTTTAGTATCAATAACTCTGGCATTAGATTACAATTGAGTAACTCGAGTGATAATTTTGTATATGGTAAATCGGGTGCGCTTCGTTATTCCGAAGGTTCGTTATTCCGAACACGCAAATTTCGTATACCTGAGGGTTCGTTTATCCTAAAATGAAATAGGGTTCGTTAATCCGAACATTTGTTGCATTATTCCGAAGGTTCGTTATTCCGTAGGGGCGTTATTCCGAGGGTTCGTTATTCCGAAGGTTCGCTATTCCTAAAATGAAATCAGGTTCGTTATGGTTCGTAAGTCCGAAAATAAAATCGGGTTCGTTATTCCGAAGGTTCGTTATTCCGAAGGTCCGTTATTCCGAGAGATCGTTATTCCGAAGGTTCGATATTCCTAAAATGAAATCGGGTTCGTTAATCCGAAAATTAATTTGGGTTTGTTATAATGCTATAATTTCATATAAAGAGATAAAATAAACGTATATGTTTGATTGGTCTGGCCAAGGGCCGGAAAGGGGGAGGGGTATGCGTAATGCAGGCTGTAAATTAAATAAACAAAACACAAATTATAGTATTATAACAAACCCGATTTAATTTTCGGATTAACGAACCCTATTTTATTTTCGGACTAATGAACCTTCGGAATAACGAACCTTCGGAATAACGGACCTTCGGTATAACGAACCCGATTTTGTTTCGGATAAAAGAACCTTCGGAATAACGAACCCGATTTCGTTTTAAGAATAGCGAACCTTCGGAATAACTGAACCTTCGGAATAACGGACTGTAACCGGTAAATCATATTGGTAATTTAATAATAGTTTATGTATAGATAATTAATTTATTAATGTAATTAATTGTAAGATTAGGGATATAGAAACAAATTGGCGTCATCAAATATTAGATAAAATTATGTTTCGGGATTTTATGAAAATGAAATTAAGAGAATATATTATGAACTATTCACGCAAAAAGGCTAAAATAAGAAAGGCTCAGATTAAAAAGGTAGGAAGGGAAATTAGAGACATGGAAACACAATTGTTAGTTACACCCCTTAGAGTGTTAAGTGATGAGATTGTAATTCAGAAAAATGAATTGGAGAAATTATATGAGTATTCTCGTCAAGGCATAAGGGTGCGATCTCGAGCTCCATGGGTTGAGGAAGGAGAAGAAAAAATACAATATTTTGAACAACTTTTGAAATCCAATAAGAGATAAAGTGTGATTAGAGAAATATATAATGATAATGAGGAAGTAGTAACTGATAATAAAGACATTTTAAAGCTAGTTAAACATTTCTATGAAAATTTGTACGCAGTAAGGGATAATGAAGAACCTAATATGTTTTTAAATGATACACCAACATTAAGTAATGAAAGTCGAGATTTTTGTGAAGGGAAAATGACGAAAGAATCATGTTATAATACTTTAAAGGAATTAAAAATGAACAAGTCTCCGGGTAATGATGGATTTACGGCAGAGTTTTATTGCACCTTTTGGCCAGCTTTGGGTGGAATGATGGTGGACGCACTAAACGAGGCTTTTGATAGAAAGATGTTGTCGAATTCGCAAAGGCAAGGGGTAATTACGTTAATAGAGAAAGAGGGTAAAGATACTTTATATGTTATGAATTATAGGCCAATAACTCTTTTAATGTTGATTATAAGATACTGTCAAAAGTATTAGCCAAAAGAATTAAGGAGGTGTTGGGGGAAATTATACATTATAATCAAGTGGGATATGTTAAAGATAGAAACATAGGGGAAGCAGTACGTTTGATAGATTATATGTTGTTTTTTTAATTCTTTAGACCAATCTATTGGATATTTAGTTGCAGTAGATTTTGAGAAAGCATTTGATTCTATTTCACATACATTTTTATATTAAGCATTAGAATTATTTGGTTTTGGAGAAACATTTTGTTCATGGGTTTTTATATAATGATATCGGTAGTTGCGTTATGAATGGTGGTCATTCAACTGGGTATTTTGATATTAAAAAGGGGAGTAAGACAGGGTGATCCCCTTTCGCCATATTTGTTTGTTATAGAAATTGAAACACTTGCTCTTTTTATAAGAAAGGACAATGATATTCAAGGAATTAAACTTGGGGATAAAGAAATTAAACAGGTATTGTACGCAGATGATATTACTATATTTGTACGAAATAAAAATTCTGTGAACAGGTTAAAAATAATTTTTGAAGATTTTGAAGCAATAAGTGGATTAAAAGTTAATAAAGAGAAGACACACTGTATATGGTTGGGAACGGAATCTGAAAGGTATGAAACACTAGAATTTGGTAACTTAGTACAGGAAATTAAAATTTTAGGGGGTTTATTTTGCACAGAATGTGAAAAAAAGATGATTTCAATTATAAGGAAATATTAAGTAAAACGAAACGTTTATTGGGGTAGTGGAAACAAAGGGACCTGACAATTATGGGTAGAATTCAATTATTAAAAACTTACGCTCTTTCGAAATTTAATTATGTATCTTATCTCATATCAGTCCCCCATTGGGTTTTGGAAGAAGTGGAAAAAATTTCTTTTGATTTTATTTGGAGGGGTAAAGATAGAATTAAACGGAAGATTTTATATCAGGACTATGAATTTGGGGGGCTTAGAATGACTTGTTATGCTACATTTGTTAAAACTCAACGGGTTATGTGGCTTAAACGCCTACTTGACGGGAAAGAACCGTCTGTTTGGAAATTATATTTTGATTATTTTGCTAGGGAATATGGAGAACGCTTTATATTTGTGTGTGATTATGATTGGAGAAAGATGAAATTGAAGGGTATGCCGCAATTTTATAATGATATTTTGAAAGTATGGCAAGAGCTTGATACATGTAGGCATTATGAAGGAAATAAGATGAATCCTATTATATTTAATAATAGGCACATATGTTTAAGGAATAAAATGGTTTTTGATAGCGACTTATTTCAGAAAGGTATAAGTAGAGTATTTGATATGATTGATGGAAATTAATTAAAATCTACTCCGTATTTTTGGGGTCTGGGTATACAAAGTAAAGGCTTACTCAGGATTTATGATATATTTATGGCAATGTCAATGGAGTGGAAAGATGGGGAATTTATGGAAATTTATAGTAATAATTTTGATATTAAAATTAAGATATTAGGTAACATAGAGACACTGTCTGAGATAAAATGAAGAAAATATATGATACTTTTATTATACAGTTTCAACAAGATTATAGATTACAAATACGGGGTGGACAGGGTCAAAATAATTATACTTATGAAGAAATAAAAGCTATATTTTTACGGGTTAAAAGTTCAATTTTATGTGGTAGGCCTAAACAAAGAGAATTTCAGTTTAAGTTATTGCATGGTGCAATTTATACAAAAGAAAACCTTTATAAATTTGGTTTTGCATTAGATAATGTATGCTCCTTTTGTCGGGATGAGGTGGAGACCTATTCACATTTATTTTTGCACTGTTTAAAAGTTCAACGATTTGGGTTAGAAATAGTTGATTATTTACAATTAAAAGAAATAAGAATTGGAGATTGGAATTTAATATTTGTGGGTTTACCAGGACAAACTATTAGAGTTAAGGCATGTAAACTCTATAATTTTTTTGTTGAAATATATTATTTTTTCCTCAAGAATACAAGGGGCTCTTCCATCGTTACAAAGAGTAATACAAATTATTTTGGGTTATAAGGAAGATGAAAAAAGGTTAGCGATGAAAAGAGGAAAATTGAGTTTACACTTACAAAAGTGGGAACAGTTAAATATTATTTTGATTTGATTGCTTTTAACGGACATACTTGATACTTGATGCGATAATCCCTTTGGCAGCTCACACAGGAAGCTATACTGGGATGAAGTGTTGTGTGCCATACGGAGGTGCCATGGTGTATAAATACAATTTCCCTCGTATTTACAATAATATAGGGAGTGAATGGTGCAAGTAAAAACATGGGTCCATTTAAAGTAGATGTGACCCAGGAGGAGGCTGCATTGTTCTGATGACTGGTAAGGCAGCCTCTCTAAATGCAGCCAGGCCGTTGATGTGGACTACTGGTTGTGGCAGTTGGTTCCAGATACGTATGGTTCTTGGAAAGATGGAGTATTTGTAGGAATCTATTGTAGCTCTTGGTACTGCATACTTCAGGTCATGGTCATGTCTTCCGTGATAATTGGCTCGACTGACTGCTGGAGGGAATGGTATCTTGACAAGTTGGTTGTGTATCTTATAGATGCACCGGAAATTAGTGTGACGTGAGGGTGTGTGTGTGTGTGTGTGTGTGTGTGTGTGTGTGTGTTTGGGTTGGATGAATGTGAGTAGGTTGAGGGATGTAGCAAGGTTACATCATTTTATTAGAAAATAACCTCCATTGGTTGTTGTTGCTTTTTTGTAGGTATGATTATCTTTCTTTTAGTGTATTATGATGAATTATTACAGTATATTGCTTATTGGGGAAGGGCTTTTGCTCTTTTATAACAAGTAAGCTCTGATGTGACGTTTAGAATACAATATTTAAGTTACTGTATTAGAAAATGCAAATTAATGTCATCTTCTTGTGTTTGTTTATGAATATTTAATGATGTAAAATTTGTATACTATTCATTTGAAAATATTTGTAATATGTAAATGTTAATATTATTTTGATGTTCATCTGTATTATCATTTGGAGGAATAAAAACAATTTTGAAAACAAAAAAGTGTGTGTGTGTGTATGTGTGTGTGTGTGTGTGTGTGTGTGTGTGTGTGTGTGTGTGTGTGTGTGTGTGTGTGTGTGTGCGTGCGTGTGTGTGTTTTTTTTTAAGTCTGTGTCCCTGCTCCACATATACTGTAAAATACAGACAGTTATTACAATCATTTAATCAGGAGTACAATCAGTTCTATAAACATAATTATTAAGAAAGTATACAATATCACAATACTTGTTTCGCAGGTTTACAATCTTACGTTTCTCGGATATCTAAATACTAACAATCATGCAAAACAGTTTGATGTTACAGTTAATTTAATTCAATTAAACATATCTAAGATGATTCAGAGCTTTATATTATATGATATAAATATGGAATAATTATTTTAATTGTCATTGACTATTTGCATATAAAACTATCTATCTTCAAATTGTATCTTTTAATTCAATTTTCTTTTTTGTTTTAAATAAACATTTTGACTCAGCACTACGGTTTTTATTTTTAGTGATTTTTCCAAAATATCATAGGCTTTCCGTTGGAACTTTAAAGGGATAGTTACATTTTGGTAGAGATGGCGCTACACAAAAATAATTTTTTATGAGATAATGAAAAACTGAGTGTCAAATTTGAATAAACTTTATTTGATCAAAATCGGTTCAGAAACGGCTGAAATATCCATAAACATAACCATTTGTAATAAATGTGGGGGCCCCACAAGTACTCGATAATTTTGAACCAGCCATTATTCGTTTTAAAATGCTTCCTCTTTTCAAAAATGTTCAATAGATGTTTTTAGATAGTTGTTGATTATCTCTCTATCTAATCACTCTTTCAACAAAACATCACATGCACAATATTTTATTTAAAATGGTTTAAACCAATTAGTTTTTAGAAAGCGTCCTCTTTCGTTTAAACAGCTCTTTTTAAATGATAACATGCTTTTTACTTAGTCGTTTGTAATTTTTGTATTCCTTTTGAGCATGGTGGAGTTATAACTATTAGTTTGTAATGTAATGGTGCAGGTTTAGGTTACTATAATTCAGTTTGACTAAAACTGTACTCTCTCTACTAGAACTCAACTATCCCTTTAAGACATATGTATGAGTATAAAGCTTTATAATGAAATTGATACAATATCAATGCCCATTACATATTGCAGGCCAATTACATATCCTGCGTAAATTACATTAGTTAGCTAGGATGTATTGCATGATACAGCATTATCATGAATTTGCCATGGTGTCATTGTCCTATACATATTTGTGTATCATTATATCGTTCGAATAATTTATGTAAGTTTTCCATGAATTTTAGTGAACGGAAGTAAAAACGGGAAATAATTTGTTTCATGTGTACTTAAATGGGTACTTAATATATACAGCATGCATATAATCATTCATTTAGGTAACAATAATGCAGTTTTATATATGAAATATACAAAATACAGAGGTATAAAAGATGTTCATACAGGCTACAATGGTTTTCCTAAAGGTCACGTATGGAATGATTATATAAAGCATAATACAATAAACAGACTAAGATTAAAACTCATTGTCGCATAACAACAATATCGATTTCGTTTGGTTTAATTTAAAGGGATAATTGAGTTTTGGTAAAGAGGGCGCTACACAAAATAGTTTTGTTGGCGAGATAATGACAAACTGATTGTAACATTTTAAAGAGCATAATATTTGTGTATAATTTTAATGCCAGAATCGGTTCTAAACATAACCATTTTCATATTTGTGGGGCCCCTCAATTATTCGAAATTTGTAATTTGTTTAAATGTGCACTTAAATGGGTATTTAATATATACAGCATGCATATAATCATTCATTTAGGTAATAATAATGCAGTTTTATATAGGAAATATACAAAATACAGATGAATAAAAGATGTTCATACAGGATACAATGCTTTTCCTAAAGGTCACGTATGGAATGATTATATCTATGTTTGTATAATATTAAGTATAATAAAATAAAAAGACTAAGATTTAAACTCATTGTCGCATGACAACAATATCGATTTCGTTTGGTTTAATTTTGTAAGGGGATAGTTGAGTTTGGGTAAAGAGGGCGCTACACAAAATATTTTTGTTGGCGAGATAATGACAAACTGATTGTCAAATTTTAAAGAGCATATCATTTTAATGCCAGAATCGGTTCAGAAATTATGATATCCATAAATATAACCATTTTAATAATTGTGGGGGCCCTCAATTATTTGATATTTTGAAACGGCCGTTAAACAAAATGTTAAAATGCTTCCTTTTTTTTTTAAATATACAGAAGAGGTTTTTAAATAGTTGTTGATTATCCCTCTATCTAATCACTATTTCAACAAAACATCACAAGCACACAAACAAAAATTAAATGGTTGAAACCAATTAGTTTTTAGAAAGCGTCCTCATGAGTTGTAACGGCTCTGTTTTTATGATAACAGGCTTTTTACTTAGTAATTGTAATTGTTTTCATTCCTTTCGAGCATGGTGGAGTTATAACTATTATAGTTTGTAATGTAATGGTGCAGGATTGGTTACTAAAATTGAGTTTGACCAAAACTCTATTCTCTTTACCAAAACTCAATTACCCCTTTAACGACTGAATTCAGTTATGCTGAACTCCCTCGAGACGTCGATCACTTGGGAATGACGTAGCTTTGCGATGGAACTTTCTCGCTGTTGAATCGCAGGTTCATATTCTCGATGCAGGCAGCAACCTGGTCGCTTGGTATCATGGGGATATACTTCTCGTAAGCAGCTATCAGCTCTTCCGGCGATGACGTCTTGTGGATGTGGACTTCTCCATTCGTCTCCACGTATTGAGTGGTATTGTGGAAGTGCACAAGTCTACCACCCTCGTAAAGCACCGCGTACATGATGTCCTTGAACTGCGGAACGATCTTGGAGGCTGTAGCCATGTACTCCATATCCATGTATTTCCGTAAGTCCCCAACGTCGACTTCATTGTCGGGAAAGATATCAGTCCGTTTCCACCATCGGCTGAGAGTTTCTCGTCCTGCTGAATACAGATCGAACTCGCCTAAGTGAGCGTGCCAACGCGTGATACTGCCGTCTGGCTTGCGTTCGAACTTATACTTCAGAACCGAATCCGCGTAGACAGGACTCTGGTCGCTAAAGTCCAGAGGAATGGGCCGGAACAGCGGATCAGCTGAACCTATGTCGACCAGATGCCTTTGACCTTTGAACTTCAGGTCATACACGATGTTGGTTGGGTGGCAGGGAAGGTCTAGGAATGTTCCCATGCAGAGTCGCACGTCAAAACCAAGAACCTTAAGAATTCTGAATGTAATGGAAGAAATAAAAGAACATGATTATTGCCATTTCGACATATATATCGCTATCGCACGGGAATCCTTCAAATAGTAGGCTTGTTAAGGGGTCCGTGACTGCATTTTGGGGTACGATGGTTTTACTTGGCACACATATTCCTTGGATCAAAAGAACAAAAATAATCCAAAGAGACACTCTGTATCTATGCAAATTAGGCCTAATTTCCATAATTTATGCAAATGTATTCATGAAAATGGGATATTCTATGTAGCAGATTATTTTATTTTTCGTGGCCATCTAGTCCCTCAAATTCAAGATGGCCGTTGGCAGGAATGTTAAATTTTGAATATTTTGTCTTACTTTTGAACTAATCATGGTTCAAACATGTGTGATGTGTCTATTTTAACAATTGTTTGGATGTCTGAATCAATTTTTAGACCCATCCTTGGAACAAACTAAGAAGAATCATCAAAAGAAGCACACTTTATTGATGTAAATTAGACAAACTTGCATAATGTATGCATTAGTACACAAATGTGATATATTATGAAATTGTAGTAATTTATATAAATAATTGATGTAGATTGATGAAATAGGGTAAGTCAAAGTAAACAAATACTTTTAGCAGGTTATTGTCAGCATTGACAGTCATCTTGTCTCACAAATCCAATGTGGCCGCCGCAGGAATGTTAAAATTCAAGTATTTCAATGAAGACGATAATATCATAATAAATGACATTCCTGTGTCATTATACATAAATTATGCAAATGAGGCTAATTTATATAGGAATTGTGTGTCTCTTTTGAAATATCTTCTTAATTTGTTCCAAGGATGAGTCAACATCTGATTTTGACATCCCATTAATAATTTTACTAGACATATCATACAGATGGAGTTCAACAATAACACAAAATGTGCGAATTTTAACATTGCTGCCGGTGGCCATCTTTAATTTGAGGGGTTAGACGGTCACCAAACGTTACAATGTTCTGCTAGATTGATCCACTTGTCTTGATATGTACCTTAGGTCATCTATTTTTAAATGTTTCTCCTTCAAATATCTCAATAAATAAAAGATTTTCATTAAATATCCCATTCCCATGAATAAATTTGCATAAATTATGGAAATAGGCCTAATTTGCATAGATACAGAGTGTCTCTTTGGATGAATTTTCTTCTTTTGATCCAAGGAATTTAAAAACACCACTTTCATAGAATATCCAATTTTCATAAATAAATTAGAATAAATTAGGGAAATTAGGGCTAATTTGAATAGATTATTGTCTCTTTGGATTATTTTTTTTTCTTTTGATCCAAGGAACATGTGTGAAAAGAAAAACAATTGTACCAAAAATGCAGTCAACACCCATATTTTTGGCCCTGAACAAGCCAACTAAAATGGAACTATTTAATTATTGAAAGTATTACTGCGGTGTCATGATAGATGGCGCTGTTCACATAGCTAAACCAGAGCCGAATACTGCAGCTCAGAGCTAATCGTAATAATGCTAAGTGAGCCCCCGTTAAAAAAGCTAGGAGGCGTCGTATCAGAACGAAGTGCACTTTGTTTGAATACTATATATTTTCAAAGCTTGATTGATCACTTCTTGTGATTAAGTATGCAATGTCCTTAAACCGAGTTGATTTTATTATTCTTGGATAAGTGTCAGTTCAATTTATACTTTGTAGCTTCTGATTATTAAGAACAGTATGACTATACGTTACGCTGAGTCCGTGCAGCTTTACCAATGATATGATATGCGAGTCATTGTTATTTCACTCCAAACTGACCAGTACATGATATAAATTCATGCTAGTCAGCGTTGCAGCTGTACTCGATTGAAGTTTGTCAAGAAGGTCATGACCTAGTCCAGGGGGTTTTTCACAAAGATTCAAAGTTGAAGTTAAATTCTAAGTTGGACTTCAAACTAGGGTAGGCCATTTGTAGCGTTGGAATACAACCCATTCATAAAATATCGGAAAGTTAGAGAATGTGAAGAGAGAAATGGAGAGATATCAACTGAATATGCTAGGTCTGTGTGAAGTCCGATGGAAGGACCAGGATGATTTTATGAGCGATGATGTACGCGTAATTAGCAGCGGGGGTACAGAAAGCAGTAGAGGAGTAGCACTCCTCCTCGACAAGGATACAGCAGGTAGTGTTACAAAAGTAATATACCACAGCGATAGATTAAGGCCGGCTGAAAGGAAAACCAATTTATATTGTTATTATTGTGGTCTACATGCCCACATCAGACCACCCTGACGATGAAGTTGAATAAAATTATGATGAAACTGAAGATGTTATGAAATTTGAGAAAGGACAAACATACACAGCTGTTTAGGCGATTGGAATGCGAGTCTTGGTGAAGGAAGAGATGGAGATGTAGTCGGCCCTCACGGACTTGGAAATAGGAATGACAGAGGAGACAAATTAATGGAATTCTGTCAGAGAACAGGATTATTTGCCACGAACACCTGGTTTAAACACGTCAAAAGGCATAGATACACATGGAAACAACCAGGTGATGTACGTAGGTACCAGATTGACTTTATCCTAGTCAAAAAGAGATACCGAAATAGTGTGCTTGATGCCAGAACCTATCCAGGTGCAGATGCCAACACAGACCACAACCTTGTAGTTGCGAAGGTGCAAGTTAACCTCAAGAAAATATGCATTGGTAAGCGAAAACCGTGCTGGAATCGGAGAAAGAAAAAAGAAGGGAAGTTGTTCCGAGAGGCAGTTGAACATATTCTTAGAGAGGAGACAGATGAAGACAGGGCTGATACAGTAGAAGAAAGATGGGAAATACTGAAGATCTAGCACCAAACAAACTAGTGCAATGCAAAACATTTGCAGGGAATCAAGAAGAAAAGAACAGAAAAAACATGGGTCACTCAGGAAATGCTAGAAAAAATGGACGAAAGAAGGAAATGGAAAAATGTGGACACAGACCATGCCAAGAAGGAGTACAGGCGACTGAATAATAAACTGAGAAGAGTAACTGACTCAGCTAGAGATGAGTGGTGGAAACAAGAATGTGAGGAGCTGGAAGAGCTAGCACAATAATTATATATTCAAATTATGTTCTTTTTCTGAGTGTATCTATAGACACTTTTAGTTTTAGTTATACATGTAGTTTAGCTGTTTAAGTTAGAATGTAAGTTGTCTAATGTATTGTTTTAGTTTTTAGTTTTAGGGGCTGCTGATATACAAGTTTCTACTTTATAGCTACCTCGACATAATGTACATGTATATTTTTATGACTCACCATTACTGTATGTATTATGTTTTATGATGCCGAATAAATTTTAATTGAATTGAATTGAATTGAATCTCAGAATCGGTATTAATGGACAAATATTAGAACAGGTTACAGAGTTCAAGTATCTGGGTAGCGTGCTTTGCGAAAGTGGAAGATGCTCGAAAGAGATCAGAACTATAATTGGAATGGCAAAGAATGCTTTCACGAAGAGGAAGGAACTTTTCACACGGAGTATATAAATCTCAATTTGAAAAAGAGATTAGTGAAATCCCTGGTATATGGAGCATCATTCTCTATGCATCTGAAGCATGGACCATCATGAAATCTGACATCAACAGATTGGAAGCTTTCGACATAATGTATAAGTCCAACTTTGAGTAAAGGGGATCTAGTAACATTGTCCAAATTCTCAAAACTTACTTGGAACTGTAGCGGTTCTCTTATGGGACAGATTTCGGTTTTTCGAATTTCCCTTTCGGTAAAAAGATATTTCTGGTATTTTAAACTATCCACTGGATAGTCAAAACCGTTTGCTCATTACTCGGCCATATAACATCCATTTAACGTGCAATTTTCACACATTACTCAGTGTAAAAATCAGATCACAACGATATGCATTGCATCAACCATTCATTACATGACAACAAAGTGACTAGATCCTTTTAAGTTAGCGTTAATTTCAAAGGGTTAGATTATTTGTGAAACACCCAACATTGAGGTTTTCTGTGTATAACTAGTTTATATCATAACATACCTGTTCATAAAGAAGTTGATTTCGTAGCAGCTTCCACCTCGTCGTGACATTATGGCGTCCTTCATCTCTTCAAAATTCGGGATATGCCTGTCTTCTGGCCGGAGTGCGTACAGGTTGGTGATGTTTTGGTACGGCACTCGTGAGAGACAACCCTTGACTATCTCTCCCAGTAAACCAACGCGATCTCGGGAAAGCTTCGAACGAGCGGAGTCGATCCCGAGAGTAGATCGGAGAAAGGAGAATGCTTCCGTTTCAGAGACAACAAAGTCATCTAGCGATAGCTTGGTCTCCGAGAAGTTATGATTTGAAGCTTTGTGTTTTTCTGGTTGCGCGCTTGATTGGTGGCATCATTTTAATAATACGGTATTACCGTATTTTCGCAAACCTGAGGACGACGAGTAGTGGGGTGGTTAAGGGGTCCATGACTGCATTTTGGGGTACGATTGTTTTACTTGGCATACATACTCCTTGGATCAAAAGAAGAAAATTCGTCAAAAGAGACACTCTGTATCTATGCAAATTCGGCCTAATTTCCATAATTGATACAGAGTGTCTCTTTGGATAAATTTTCTTCTTTTGATCCAAGGACTTTGTATGCCAAGTAAAACGATTGTACCCCAAACTGCAGTGAACACCCATATTTGTGGCCCCTACTAGAAGAAATGACGTCATTTAGGCGAGAAATTACGTCACTTACGTTCTCTCTCGTCGTCTGGCCAATCTGAGCACTAGTTCATGCCCGATTTCAGGTTCGTCGGAAAATCCAGTGCACCGTCTTCAGAATTACGTAATCAGAGAAGTATCAACATGTATATGTGTGTGTGTGTGTGTGTTTTATACGTGTGTATGTGTATGTGTGGTGGATTATGTAACTGGTGTATGCGTGTGTGTTTGAATGTGTGCGTTTGTGGCTTTGTGTACGTGTGTGCGCATTTGTGCGTGTGTGTGTGTTTGTGAGTGTATATGTGTTTGTTTTTGTTTGTTGGAATGCGAGTGCCTGCGTGCGTGTGTGTATGCGTATTACGGGTATGGGTTTTTGTTTGAGTGTGTGCGTGTGTTTGTGTTTGTTTGAGTGCTCGCGTGGATGAGTGTGTGTGTTTGTGTGTGTGGATGTGCGTGTGTGGGTGTTTGTGTGCATTTGTGAGTGTGCATGCATGTGTTTGTGTCTGTGTGGGTGTGTGTTGTGTATCTGTATGCGTATGTGTGGGAGTTGTATTAATGTTGTGTTTGTGTGTATACGCGTGTGTAAGGGTTTGTGTTTGTGTGAGCGCATGTGTGGGGTGTTTGTGTGCATTGTTGTTTGTTTGAGTGCGTGCGTGCGTGCGGGAGTGGATGTTTGTGCGTGTGAGTATACGTGTGTGTAAGTGTGTGTGTGTTTTGTGTGATTGAATGCGTGTATGTGTGTGTGTGTCTGTGTTGGAGTTAGTTCAGTCGGGTCGTGTGTTTGCGCATGTGTATGTTTGAAAGTGTAAGGTGTGTGTGAGTGTTTGTCATGATTGTGTGTAGAAGGGAACGACGTCATTTTGAACGCGCGTTAACTAAAAACGAAAATGGTTCAAAGGCAGCGAACAGGTAGTGAACAGCACGGGTTGACTACATTCAATAGACCGCTTCTGTGATGTATGAAAATAATATTCGTATGACGTATAGACTCCCCGTTGGCAAACTTAACAATAGTAACTAGGTTCGGCAAGATAAGTATGCCGGAGCTTACCGGACCTAGTTACTATTGTTAAACAGTGCCAACGTGGAGTATTACGTCATACGCATATTATTTGCTTATACAGGGTGGCCCAGAAATAACGGAACGGGGTACTTTCCATTATAAAGAAACATACAGACTAGGTTCACTGGATAGATAATCTTTTAAAAAGAACTTTGATATCATCAACAGTAATGTTTTTGTTTGGGTGTTCGGAATAACGAATTTCTTTTAAAAAGATTATCTATCCAGTGAACATATTATCACAATGGCAAATACCCCGTTCCGTTATTTCTGGGCCACCCTGAAACGGTCGTTCTAGGACGGGAAACTCGTTCTCGTTCACATTAGCGAAAACTCCCTATTTTCGCAAACCTGAGGACGACGAGTAGTGGGGTGGTTAAGGGGTCCATGACTGCATTTTGGGGTACGATTGTTTTACTTGGCATACATACTCCTTGGATTAAAAGAAGAAAATTCGTCAAAAGAGACACTCTGTATCTATGCAAATTCGGACTAATTTCCATAATTGATACAGAGTGTCTCTTTGGATAAATTTTCTTCTTTTGATCCAAGGAGTTTGTATGCCAAGTAAAACGATTGTACCCAAACTGCAGTGAACACCCATATTTGTGGCCCCTACTAGAAGAAATGACGTCATTTAGGCGAGAAATTACGTCACTTACGTTCTCTCTCGTCGTCTGGCCAATCTGAGCTCTAGTTCATGCCCGATTTCAGGTTCGTCGGAAAATCCAGTGCACCGTCTTCAGAATTACGTAATCAGAGAAGTATCAACATGTATATGTGTGTGTGTGTGTGTTTTATACGTGTGTATGTGTATGTGTGGTGGATTATGTAACTGGTGTATGCGTGTGTGTTTGAATGTGTGCGTTTGTGGCTTTGTGTACGTGTGTGCGCATTTGTGCGTGTGTGTGTGTTTGTGAGTGTATATGTGTTTGTTTTTGTTTGTTGGAATGCGAGTGCCTGCGTGCGTGTGTGTATGCGTATTACGGGTATGGGTTTTTGTTTGAGTGTGTGCGTGTGTTTGTGTTTGTTTGAGTGCTCGCGTGGATGAGTGTGTGTGTGGATGTGCGTGTGTGGGTGTTTGTGTGCATTTGTGAGTGTGCATTCATGTGGTTGTGTTTGTGTGGGTGTGTGTTGTGTATCTGTATGCGTATGTGTGGGAGTTGTATTAATGTTGTGTTTGTGTGTATACGCGTGTGTAAGGGTTTGTGTTTGTGTGAGCGCATGTGTGGGGTGTTTGTGTGCATTGTTGTTTGTTTGAGTGCGTGCGTGCGTGCGGGAGTGGATGTTTGTGCGTGTGAGTATACGTGTGTGTAAGTGTGTGTGTGTTTTGTGTGATTGAATGCGTGTATGTGTGTGTGTGTCTGTGTTGGAGTTAGTTCAGTCGGGTCGTGTGTTTGCGCATGTGTATGTTTGAAAGTGTAAGGTGTGTGTGAGTGTTTGTCATGATTGTGTGTAGAAGGGAACGACGTCATTTTGAACGCGCGTTAACTAAAAACGAAAATGGTTCAAAGGCAGCGAACAGGTAGTGAACAGCACGGGTTGACTACATTCAATAGACCGCTTCTGTGATGTATGAAAATAATATTCGTATGACGTATAGACTCCCCGTTGGCAAACTTAACAATAGTAACTAGGTTCGGCAAGATAAGTATGCCGGAGCTTACCGGACCTAGTTACTATTGTTAAACAGTGCCAACGTGGAGTATTACGTCATACGCATATTATTTGCTTATACAGGGTGGCCCAGAAATAACGGAACGGGGTACTTTCCATTATAAAGAAACATACAGACTAGGTTCACTGGATAGATAATCTTTTAAAAAGAACTTTGATATCATCAACAGTAATGTTTTTGTTTGGGTGTTCGGAATAACGAATTTCTTTTAAAAAGATTATCTATCCAGTGAACATATTATCACAATGGCAAATACCCCGTTCCGTTATTTCTGGGCCACCCTGAAACGGTCGTTCTAGGACGGGAAACTCGTTCTCGTTCACATTAGCGAAAACTCCCTATTGTTAGCATCTTGGAACGACAAGATTCTTTCTGCAGCAGAAATTGGTGGCATCCCTTGATTAATGATAGCATCTTGGAATAACGGAATTCTTCAAGCATCAGCAATGTCCATTAAAGATTAAAGATGATACAATCTACTGTAATCAAGCGTATTTTATACCCTGCGGAATGCTCCAACGCGCTATTTCGCATGAGCGAGCAGGCTCCGAATTGGTCCCCGTTACAATACAATAACACAACAATGTTCCGTGTCAGCCAGATATGGGGGGAGGGGGACAGGGGCACGGCTCATGTCTGGTATGTTCGACATGCTTTGGGAGGTGCGCTCTTTGTATAAATGGTAAGGAATATTGATTAAAGAAACAAAGAAAAGACTGGGACATGCACGCGCTCGTAATTATCACAGGGAGCTCCCTTTCTCACAGCCACGCCCCTGGGAAAGTATCATACAAAAGTTAGTCAGACTGCTGCGGTTTTAAAGGTTGTGTTCTAATAGTAATGTCCGCATCAAATGCTGTACAACATTATACTATACCAACTGTAATGTCAGTATGTACATCCAATTTATGAAAATGTTAAACTTTACGGTTAACAAGGCCGGGGGGGGGGGGGGGCACTCAACTATATTGCTGTACACACGCGCGAGCAAAAAAACGCGTCAAAAGGGTATTTTTTGCCGATCATGGCGCGTCACGCGAGTGACGCGGGCGTTACGCGTTTATAGGGTGTCAAAAAGGCCAAAATCAGAAAAGGGGGTATGTTTGTGGAGTTAAACAAATACGCGTTTAGGGTATCTTTTTCTCTAAACTTGTGTATGTGTGTGTGTGTGTGTGTGTGTGTGTGTGTGTGTGTGTGTGTGTGCGTGTGTGTGTGTGTGCGTGTGTGTGTGTGTGTGTGTGTGTGTGTGTGTGTCCCTGCTACAAACACACTCTGAAATACAGACTTTGATTACAATCACTCAATCAGGAGATACAAAAAATTATATTAAAATATTTATTTACAAATCACGATATCTTTCATTCAGGCTCAATTCCAAGGTTTACAATCTACCTTACATTTATATTGCTATAATTATTGGTGTAAAACAATTTGATGTTACAGATCATTCAGTTTCATTAAAATACAATATTTACCCTGATTCAGAGCTTTACGTTCTATGATATAACACTGCAATATTTTGAATGTCATGCACTATTTGCATATAATAAATATATAACTTGTGATTAATACAGTACCAAATATAACCACAATATTGTGCAGGACTCGTGGAAAGGTAAAAATGTCAAAGAATACACATATATAAGTACCACAAGTTTACTCAATGAAATTACATAATCAAATTGAATGCTTGAGGTAAACTAAATTTTAATGAAAGTTTATTGCACTTCATTTAAAAAACAGGCAATATTGTGTAATTGGCAATGATAGTAGAAGTCTTAAAGGGAGTGTAACACATTTGCAGACACCACAGATCTTTCCCCAAACGTTCATGTAGCTAGGGTATGATGTTAGTAAAATGTGTGAGACATATCAAATCAATTGATCCCTTACTTCTTTTAAAAAAAATGAATATTTTCTGCTGAAAACGAAGTTAAAATGTATTGTATCTACGTCATATAATACGTCACTAAAATATGAAACTGTACTTAAGGAATAGCGATTTGCTAAAATATATTTTTGTGACGTAGATAAGACGTAGATACAATAAATTTTAACTTAAAGGGGTAGTACAGTTTTGGTAAGGCTGAACTTTAGTAACCAAACCTGGACAGTAACATTATAAACCAATAGTTATAACTCCACCATGCTCGAAAGGTATACAACATTAAAAACGATTAAGTAAAAAGCCCATTATCATTCAAAAAGAGCCATTAAAACACAAGAGGGCGCTCTCTAAAAAGGCATTGGTTTTAACCATTTTTCATACAAAAGTATGCATGTGATGTTTTATTGAAATCATGATTAAATAGAGAGCTCATCAACAACTATTTAAAAAACGCTTTTGACAATTTTTGAGAAAGTGTATGCATTTTCTTTATTTTTTAAAAAATTCATCTACTAATTATTTGATCAAATATATTTATTGATATTTCAGCCGTTTCTGGACCGATTTTGACCAAATAAAGTTTATTCTGCCATTAAAATTGCATGTTCTCTCAAATTCGACACTCAGTTTTTCATTGCAAAATTGTGATGTGCAGCGCCCTCTCTACCAAAACTGAACTACCCCTTTAAAATCTTTTTTCAGAATACACCCCCAGGTTTCCTTCCCCTTTATTGCTCTTCATAAGATCGTGTTAACCATAACATTGGCTCCACCACACAATTTATTTCTATTAATATAATTTGTATTTCATGTGATTTTATGTGGAAATAAATTAAATTCAATTAATTCATGATTGTACACTTTTTCGTTAAAATACACCATATGAATAATTACTAAGCAATATAATGTAATGATACAAGTATCAGTGCCTATTACATATTTAAAGCAAACCAGTCGTAAAATATCATGCCAGGAAAAAAAAGGCATTTAAGTACAATAAATATAAGTAAAATAGCCATGCATATAAAAGCAAGTTTGAAATGCAGGTGTACGGTAGTTACAATGTAATACATGTACATTATAAAATACAATTGGCACAAAATTCAGCTAAAAATGTGATGCCAATGGAATTTCCTTAGCAAATTGACTAGCTACAAAGTATATATGTCATGTAATACTTTGTTAATAATACATTAAATACATAAAAAACATCAGCAAAATAAATATATCATTTAGATATTCATATCCATCATTAAACTGCGGCCCCTGCCCCCCCCCCCCCCCCCCCCCCCCCAGAAGGGTAGCAGTCATATGCGAGAATAACGTCTATCTGGTATCAAACCCCAAAAATATATGATTTGACTCACACAATGGACTGATTAAGCTGCACCAACATGAGCTGGTTTTGCCAAACAAGATAACGATTTCACTTGAAAATGTTTGCCTAAATATTTCATGTTTTAAAAATCTTCCATAATTATAATCACTTAATGGCAATATTTTGTGGGATAATTTGAAAGAACAATAATTCACATATCTAAATTCTGCAATGTTGCATGATACTATGTCAAATATTGCAATTTCAAAACGTGAAACAAATTTTTGAATTAAATTACTTGAATGAAAGCTACTGAATACACGAAAGTGGAATTAAAATCTTTGGTCCATGCACCCTTTAAAGGGGAATTAACCCTTATCCTTTTGACTTACTGGATGTGATGAGAGCATAACTACTATCATTGCTAGTCACTTATTTCCTCATGAATATTCCCCATTACAAAAATAATCAATATTTTATGGACCACTGTCGTCTGCTTTCAATGCCCATAGGAGGCGGCCATTTCTTCAACTACTCGCGGTGAAATGACGTGGCAGGCGGAGAACACAATAGCATTATCGTAACCCGCTATTGTGTTCTCCGCCTGACACGTCATTTCACCGCGAGAAGTTGAAGAAATGGCCGCCTCCTGTTGGCATTGAAAGCAGACGACAGTGGGCCATAAAATATTGATTATTTTCATTATTGGGAATATTCATGAGGAAATAAGTGACTAGAAATGATAGTAGTTATGCTCATCACATCCAGTAAGTCAAAAGGATAAGGGTTAATTCCCCTTTAATATTGAAGTTTTATTTCCCTGCAATAAATAGTGTGGAAAGTCCCTAGATAACGCACAAGTAGATGTACCAGGTGTGACACTATGACACAATCTGTGAGCAACTGGATTTGTAGGGGCATCAACATTCACACCCTCGATCAGGACAGAGGTTTTGTTGCCGAGTTCCTGATATATGCTGTGAAAGCTGCCTATCGTTAAAGTGAAACCAGTAAAGTGTCTAACTCCACGAAAATTACTTGGAGCTTCCACATTTCTCTTCTACCATGTTGTTTGGCTTATGGTAAGAGAAGAATAAAATAGGGTTCGATTTGTATGCCCCTTTAGTATGACGATTAATGTATCTATTTACTGATAATCATTCAGCTCAAGAGCGTTAATGAACGGTCATAAACCTCATACACGTATACAGTAAATCGTTGTAAAAGCTGACGCTTTTTTTAACCAGAAAAGCAGTGTTCCTTTTCAATGAAACTTGCACACATCATTCGGACATATCTTACAATGATTTTGGTATAGGATTGAAGTCTCAAATGTAATTTTTGGCAATATAAGACACTTTTACAGGTGCACCTTTAAGCAAAATATATTTTGCTCTTGTTGTGTGACACAGTTTAATGTCTTGTTTGCATTATGCCACAATCTTTTTTGCCGCTTGGTTGCTGAAATAGCTGCACAAGCTGCCTTTGGTTAATGACAGCAAATATTTGTAGGTTGTTTGAAATCATTCAATAGTCCTTCTGCATTGTAGCACAATTCGTTGCTTCCGAGTTGCTGATATTGTTCGCTATCTACGACTAGCTTCTTTCACCAACCATGTGAAAGAATACATGCATATCATAACTGATCTGTTAATGTAAAGATTTGAACACAAACTGCGTTGAAATTTAATATTTAAGCAATAAAATGTTCAAAATTAAAACAGTCAGTGGCTGACACAATTAAACCACATGTTGTCTACAACTGGTGGATTTGTCATGCTGTGTGACTACATTGTATGTTCAATAGTTCCTTGGCAGTGTTGCACACTATTTTGCTGCTGAGTTGCTGATATTGTTCGCTATCTATGACTAGCTGAGCCATTGCCATTGTTGTCTACGACTGGCGGATTTGGAATGACATCACAGATGACAAAACCCTCCGTCTGAAAGGCACTCTTTAATCCAGCCTACAAAAAGCAAAGGAGAAACAGAGAAGAAAAAAACAAACATTAACAAGCAGATCTGATCATGAAAAATTGACAGACAGTAGGGCCGCCGTCTGGCAAAAGGGCGTATCTCGAGTGTCGCACCGGGATCTCAACACCGAGAAAAATGCCTTTGAAGTTTGACATATTTAACCCTCTGTTGAAGCTTTGGACGTAAAATTTTTATTGCGGGGTTGCTTCTAGTTGAAAGCCGACATATGAAATATTATTTTTAAATTTTAAAATTGATTCTGAACTTGATATTTCGTTGTCTAGGACCATTTAAAAAAAGATACGCCTTTCTGCCAAACAAATTTGAACAAATTCATAGTTGCTTTTGTAAGGCAGAAGGGTGTATCTTTAGATACGTGGAGATATCGCCCGGTATCGTCCTGCTATCGTCTGGCAGAAGGGCGTATCTTTAGATACGCCTTCTGCCTTACAAATGTGACTACGAAATTGTCCACATTTGTTTGGCAGAAGGGCCTATCTAAAGATACGCCTTCCTTTTGTACAATTTTATATGCCATTGAGATGATATTTTTTGGGAGCTGACTTGATGGATGTGACGTGTCTGACTACGCGGCACCATCCAGTAATTAACGTACGCCATATGCATGCATTGGTCGCGCCGTCGTCAGAATTAACAGCTTACTAATACGTTAGTCTAATTCATGAGTAGACAATTATCTTGGATTTATTTCAGTATTATACGGTTCGTGCGCGCAAATACTTAGGTGTCTTTAAAATCCATCATTACTAGTAAATTGGGGCAGACATGACATGACAAGTCTTGAGTCTTGACAGTCTGTCAATGACGCTGACGGTTTTCATTTGCATCACGACAAGTAACTGACTAGTAAAGGTTCGTATTTGGTAACTCCTTGCATTTGCACTCTTTTCTTATCATTCATGGTCTGTTGTAATATTTTTGTCAAACTGTAAGTAATTTGTTTACCACTTAAATCGATGTTTACGTCGCTGCGACGTAATAATCGCGGTCGCTGAAAAAAGAAGTTAGCGGGACTTCACCAGCAGCTATGCCGTTAGCTAGGGGCGACTTGTGACGTGATTGGAGAGAGAATATCGCATTCCTGCGACTCGTCTTACCGGTACTGGTTACGTCCGATATATGGTGGCTCAAAATTGGAAACGTAATCAATCGAGCAAGTGGGTGGCCAATACGATTGTTGTTTTCAGTTTCATATTTAGAGCCACCACATCAGTTTGAGCTACGGATGTAACCGCAGGAGTACGGTACTATTCTCTCTCCAGCTCCATTCGCAAGTCACCCCTAGCTAAGCCGGCATAGAGCTCTGCAGCTAATGAAGTCTTGCTAACTTCGATTTTAGTGACCGCTAAGTGAGACCAAAATATAACCACAGACCCAAGGGAAAAAAAAATAGTGCAATGAGTTATACGAACCATTTTAGTCAGTTTGAAGTGATGCAAATGAAAACAAGTATGGGCTGAGTGGACCATTTAGATGTGGGATAAATTCAGTGGCGTAGCGACGAGGGGGGGGGGGGGGAACGTGCCCCCCCCCCCAATAATTTGGAAAAAAACAATAGAAAACATAAGGGGACATTTTTTTGAAAAAACAAAGAAATACATAAGGTGTGGCCCCACCCCCCCAATAATGTTGCGTGCACCCCCCCCCCCCCTCCCCAATCAGTCCGACCACGCTACGCCACTGTATAGATATCATGCCTTCATGCTCTTTAGGAAAAGGAAGTTCAAATTGACAATTTCTAAAAATAGATTTTTGATGAAATCACACTTCACCACTATTGGATAGCGAATACTTGTTTTTTCTCTGTTTTATCCTCTGTACACATGCAAATCACACCCAATTACATGCAAGTCAGTCACTGAGCACAACCCAGACAACCAAGAACTTTCAAGTCATATACAAAGAGGCTCTGGACATCATGATTTAAAAAATATATATATATTTATTATTCATATAGATCATCCTTGTTACCGTAGCAACATCATTCGTACAGGATTTTGTATGATGAATAAGTGCATAGATTAACCGTGCGTAGAAGCATTTGAATTTCAAACCCTGTAAAAATGAAAATTCAGTCATGTAGAAGGGCAATTCCATAAATATGTCAACCAGTAGGCCAAAATTTCAAAATCATCATATTGGTCCAAATGATACATCAATTTGAAAGTAATAATGTGAACTGTCAAAAACCATTCATTAAAAAAAAATTTGATCAAGGTCAAGGTCATGAGACCCTTTCAAATCAAGGCATACTGAAGTTGCTGATTTTTCTTTGCTGTAACATACCATTTGATCTTTGTATGTATTTCAATTAAAATAGACTGAATAATTAATTGACCATGATAGATGTACACAGTATAACTTTCTGAATCTATTACCACAAAAAAAATTAGAAAAATACTCTTTTAATTACGATTTGTAGCTAATTAATATCAGGACTATTTTTGTCATGTACGTCCGACACGGAAAAACACTTATTTTCAATTTCACGAAAAGACAAAGAACCCAATAAAGGGCAGGATGTCAATGCAAAGCAAGTTCTAACCCCTCTACACAGAGAGTAAAAAAAAAAATTCCAATCATCACTAATTAAGGAAAAAATGGGTGGTCGGACGTACACTTTTTGAGTACGTCCGACCATGTACTTCCGACACGGCATTGAAATGAATAGGTTTTTGCCAGCCTAAAACACTTAAATTCACACTGTATCCTATCTGTATGATTAAAGAGTGTATTCAAATGTAATATCTCTTAATTACTTAGTGATTCATATCCCTAATTCTAACAAATCATCATAATATGGCTGGACATTCCATAGTCACATTTTTGTATGGGTACCTATTTACATACCGTACTAATACTACACACTATCATGCTGTCATTAAAAAATATATCATAAAAACATACTTCAGGTGGACCATGTTGTATAATTATTATTTAATTTTGACTCACTTATGCCATTTAACAATTTTCTTAGTAGGAAAGAACAACAAACATACATTTTGTGATGAAAAATCAACCCTAAACTTCAAATTTACATTATAAATCTAGTTCATGTAGTCCCATCAGTGCATATTCATGTTAGTGAAGATTAATTGTGTTTTAATTTGTATTATACTGCCATAATTTAATGGTACAGTGATAACATGTTTATATCTACCATTTAAGACAACATTAGTTACTAATTATGACTTAAAGTGTGTATTTACAGCAAATATTTCAGCAGCAAGTAGACTTGCATTTGTATAACACATGTACGTCCGACACGGCAGTCTTGTACGTCCGACATTGTACGTCCGACACAAAAATAAAACGTAAATATTCCATGCTTCGAAGGGAAAATATATATTTTTTTTTTATATTTCCCATCATTTCCAATCTAATCCAAATGGTAATAGATGATTTGGCCCCAAAAAATGATAAACTTCACAGAGTTTTCCAGTTGAAATCCTCTTGTCAGAAAAATCATTTTCTCTGCGTACGTCCGACCATGCAGTGTTTTTTAATCTGTACAAGGTCGTTATGGTGGTAAAATCTGAATAAGTCATATTATTATTTTCTACTCATCATTAGCAATCTAGTGATCACATAAAATCTTATGATTTACATTAACTTCTTCTTTAGTACCTAATTGAAGTGTGTGAAATGTACGTCCGAATTTATGGAATTGCCCAGAAATGAACATGAAAGAATAACAACACAAATATGAACGCAACCCACATTCCATTATCATGAAAAAATAAAGGTTATTTGAATGCAAATAAAGGTATACAGATATTAAATATCTTTTTCAAACAAGAAAATTGACATGAACATAGTAATTCTCAATCAGGCCGTTGCAGGACAAATACCTATACTCATTGGTTTGAATTCCATTTGAAAGTTCATTAAATAAGATAATATATGTGAAATAAGAATCATTCAATTTCAAATGCTCTCATAGTTGTAAAATTTGATAAAGGGTGTCCTTTCTAATAAACAACGATACCAAGAAAAGTACTTTTGGACGTGTAGTTTTTGTTTTAGGGCGCGTTGAGTGAGACCATGTCAGGTTCCTATTTTTGTCAATCTTACCAAGTCAATGCTTGATGAATGAGAAGTCTTACTGCCTGTCATATTTTATGCCCATTTAGACAGTGGGCCCAAAGGTCAATATGTCTTCCAAAATTGATTTTCATAACCTATTAGGGAGGATGGTAACAGTGTTGCAAATGATGGCCAATATATTAGCTAAAAACATCTTCTTTTTTTTTACAAGTGCAAATGTTGAGCATTTGGGAAAAACGTGCATTTCCGTGAAGTGATCATTTTCGCATATAACACATAATAATACATTACATACATGTAAGTGTACATACACATAAACTTCAAACAAAATTAAACTTAAACCTCACTCAACTTAAAGGGTACCACCACCCAAAAATAATATTCTTATTAAAGGGACTTAGTAACATTGTCCAAATCCTCAAAATAAAATTTTAATTCTAGTGGTTCCTTTATACCTTGTTGTATTCGTATTAACAATAAAATCATGGGACAGCTTTCGGTTTTTCAAATTTCCCTTTCATTACAAAGATATGTATGATTGAAGTATTCAGATAAGAAAATCTCCGGGCGAGATTTTCATCCCTGTACAAAGTGATTGCAGTGAGTTGGTGAATATCACCCAATATCACTTTGCATTTTCGCTCATTACTTGGCCATACATTGTCCATTTGACTTGAAATTTTCACACAATACCCTGTGGACATATGAGATAACAACAATATACATTGCATCAACCATTCATCAGTTTTTGCACATCTCAACAAAGTTACTAGATCCCTTTAAAGAAAGGTAACATCTTTAGTATTCCATTCCATCAACAAGTTCACAAAAATATGTTTCCAGAAAAAAAATATATAATTGGAAACGCATCACCATTCTAAAGCATGCGTTCATGCGGTTTGAATTACGCAGACTGCTATGTGTGCGGTGAATTGCAACGTGTGTAGAGCGAACAAATCGCCCGGGAATTTATTGTTTACAAACGTGCGCATGAATAGCATTGGCGCACTCGCAAATGGTTGGCCCGTATGGAACCAGGAAATAGCAGTGGTTCCGTAAGTAGTGGAAATTAATTGCTTTGTTTATGAATTACACAACCCTTTGCAAAATGTTGGGTATCTATTTGATATCACAAAACGGTACCAAAACATATAATAATGTGTTGTTCTTTGCCTGGTGGTCCCCTTTAAAACTAAAATTTACAGTTGTTATTTTAACCCATCAAGAAGTAACAACATTTTAGTACATAAACACTCAAATTGGCAACTCCAAATTGGCAACATCTTATTTTAACTTGCCATTTTTACATGTTAGCTCAATTGTTCCAAGTTCATCCAAACTAGTCTTCTTTTTTTTGCCTAGTTGCCAATGTGACTTTTATACAGTGAACAAAAATAATAGTGTATTGCCAATTAGAAGATTTAAGTCTAAAAGTCACAATGAAAAAAAATACTGAAAAACATAATACATAACAAATCATTTTTAAAAAGGTACAATAATAAATTAGAGCACAATTCATGAAAATGTTACTTTATTCTATATTATGTACATGTACGCTCTATGCGGATAAATTAAAAATTTAAGTCTAAGATTCAAATTTAAAATGAACAAATTGCTATCAGTGTACATTTAAACAAAAAATAGTACAATAATAGTTGAATGCATAAATCCGAGATCCTGTTATGACTTTTGAATTCTACCGATCCGAGAACGAGACAGGATTTTGTCTTTACCTAACAGCATAAGTTGAAGATACGATCGTCCACCGTGATCATTTAATGTATGTCCTGTCAGAAATTTCGTAATCAAGGTAATTTGAACAGCATGTTACGTTACCATAATTCTGTTTAAATCATGTCAGAAATGCTAAAACTATAATTCATATACAAATTTGCTGTAATTTAGAAGATGATTTGTGACCTTACACCACAATAAGACCAATAAGTGGTCCTTCGTAGGCAATTTAGACATGGTTATAGGCCATCTACAAAGTATGTACGCACAAAAGGGGGGGGGGGGTTCGCACCGATGTGTATGGTATGCATACAGGGGGAGGGGGGTCTCATTGTTTGCGTACGCAAAAATCATACACAGTTTTTGTGTCAGTACTGTACCCACTAACCTCTACTAGTAGTGGTCAGTGACTATACCTGAGCTCGATGTTCCATAGCCTTTTAGCAAGGCTTCGTGTCTCAAGCAAGCAATGGCTGCACTCAGGGATGCCAGTGACCTGCAGGTTGAGAGCCTGAAAATGGAGTCTTGATACTTTGTTTGTGTGCAAAACGGTACAAATAAGCCTGAATTTGTAGGAGCCCAGGGCCTGAAATTCAGGCTTTTGCCTGAAAACTGGCATCCCTGCTGCACTGCATGCAGGATCCGGAACGACTGAACACATGATGGAGACTACCCGGCGAGTGGTGAAGTCACGCGCGATCCCAAGAGATTGGGGGGGGGGGGGGGGGGGTGGACCACATGCATAAAGGGGGAAGGGGGGTAAATTTCGGACCAAAATATGCGTATGTACTTTTTAGATGGCCCCCATCACAGTAAAATTCATTACCTTTAAAATTGTACATAATTTGTCATATTCAGACGAAGGCAAACCCTATGAAAATGAGTGACAGAGATTTGGAAAATGGCTTTAGCAGTTTTAAAACAAGGGAGAAACGGGCCACTTCAAAGATTGCCGCCCATTCAAGCACTGTAATCTGAGTAATTTTTATTTGATGAAAAAACATACTTAAACATGATTTCTGATGATCAAATTTTATAGAAGGTAGATTAAGATACCTTCATTCAGGAAATACAAACATTCTAAATCTCATATTTTTAACCAAAATTTATTTCAGCTAATAACAGAAACTACAGTTGAATCAACACTACTAGTATTATGGTGTGTCCATTTTACTCCATAATAACAAAAGATCCTCCTTTATCTAAGTTTGACATTTTCAAGGTGATAAGGGCATTTCCACGGTAACTCGCGTTACACTTTATGGTACATTGACTACTTCAATGTGTAGTAACTCACATTATTTTATCGAACTGTAGGCTGATTTTATCACCAAGGATTAAGTAGATTTGCACTAACTAGATAACACAAAAAAGACTGACAGAGCTTTATTTAGGAACCTTTACAGAAGAATCCTGTTTGGTAACTCGCGTTACCAAAAAGAGACATGGACAAAATTCAGTAACCCCTAAAACGTGAAAAGCACCATTAAAATATTAATCCTGGTCAAATATTTTATGTGCTAATTTGACATTTGTATGTGTCCTAGGCTATGAGTTAGTATTGAACAAAATTTCAAAGAATTTGGGAATAAATTGTAGGATGCAGAATTCCAGCATCACCACCGCCTGGTTGGTCGAAGCGCGCTTCACGACGATAACGGTGGTCGAACTCATTGTCACATCCGCGTCGTACATCAGATCGTCCCCCACAGAGATTGTAACCGATGTTACGCCCGACTTGATGAGCGAACCTGTGGCCGAGAGCACGATCATGACCCAGGACCAGCCCTAGTTCCACTGATCTCTAAATATTCTTGTGCAAGCCTTTACGGTTGAATGAGTAAGGGAAGTATATGTGTGATCTGCTACATTCTTTTGAGTTTTATACTATTCTAGCATATTGATATCAATGAGTTAGAACCAATGATGCTAATTACCATGGTAAATATCGCTGGTCCGTAATCGGGCCCCTGGGCCCAGGTACCATTCTTGTCCTGACGGTCGCTGAAATGGGTGCTACGTCTGCCCAGATGGTCACGATGACCAAAATCACTGTTTGACTCGACACTCGAAGTTGTCCTGACGGGGACTCCGGTTGCCGAATTCGTCACCTCATCCAGTCCAATGGTTGAAACTGGCACCACGGCAGGCCCCACTGTCGAATTCAGCTCTGCCCTGGCTGGATGGAGAGCAGCTGTAATAAAAAACAAATAAATTTCAAATATTTATATTTTGCATTTGCCATTGGCATGAGGAAACTGACATTTTAACAGGAGATTGTCACTCAAATGTGTGCTTTCAAGTTTCATCTCGGACTTGGAATGAATGAACAATGACATGAAAATCTATGGGTGGGTTTGCACTACGAGTAGTACGATTTCCAGTAAATACACATTTTTAATGTGAAATTTGAGAGCATAATTCACTAATATCCCGTTGAGGTACCTCAAATTAGAAATCTTATTTGACAACTTTATCCACCCTAGACCCTGGCAGACTCATATATAAATTGTTATTTGTTTTGTTACATTCCCATCCTAATGTATTGTTCAGAAACCAGTACGCTTTATCGATGCACCAAATCCTCTGCGCTACCGGTCTATAAGCACCAGTATCCATTTCCATATGTGGAATGGAGAGCCAGGGAAAATCATGGATAGGCCTATAGATGTGTGCAATCTCCCAGATAACAATGCTACGTTGGCCCAACGTAGTCTATAGTCGGCACCGTCGCGGTTGGCAAAACAACGTTAAGCCAACTTTGGCCTAAGGTAAATTTACAACCACATTTTTGCAGTCGGCGAGCTGACGTTAAAACGACGTTAAGCCAACGTCGTCTGTTGACTGTTGGCAAACTGATTGGCAAATGTACGTTGAAACAACGTTGGGTGATAGTTGGACGAACAATCATATTTCTATGGTCGAAAAACAAACGTTGGGCCAACGTTTCGCCTACTACGACATTGTGTCGATGAGTGGCGTTGGATATTGGTTGGCTGGCTTGGTACGAACAGTCACGTCACGTTCACGTCACGTCACGTGAAGGTTCTGTACCTTTTGTGAAACAGGTCACCCAAATCTACGAAGTGTTGGGTTACGTGACCCAACAGTTTGTAGATATACTATATGCAATTCATGAAAGCTCACGTAAATTGGCGCTTGCGTAAAACAAATTAATGTAAATTGTCGTTGAGAAGAGACTAATTCTCGGTAAATTTAATCGTGAACGAACCCGTCCTACCTATAGAGTACAGAAGCCATGACATCATAAAAACACTTTTTTCGAATTTTTAAATTTGAACCCCATTTTCCGTAAGAGCATCAATAACAATGTCCAAATACCGAAAATCAATTGAATATGTTACGTATTGGCTGAGATATGCCCATCCGAATGAATTTTACTTCAATGGGCAATCAGTGTTATAGTGCACTGGTTCATAAAGTTATGAACCAGTGCACTATAACACTGATTGCCCATTGACAAAAAAATCATTCGGATGGGCATATCTCAGCCAATACGTAACCTATTCAATTGATTTTCGGTATTTGGACATTATTTGTTATGCTCTTTCTGAAAATGAAGTCGAAATTTGAAAATTCTAAAAAAAGATGTTTATGACATCATTGATGACATCACACTTCACCACTCTATACTGTAAATACCAATTATAGGCGTACACAGGCCTGGGGGCAGGGGGATGGACACCCCCTACCCCCATCCCCACCCCCTTACATAATTCAAGAAATGTCTTGGTCCTGGTCCTGGTCTCGTCCTCGGCTGCGGTCATTTTCTACGGACACCCCCTACCCACACTCCCCCCGCTTACTTCAATTTGTCTGACGAAATATCCCCGGCCTACACCCACCCCTTGAAAAAATCCTGGGTACGCCACTGCCTACAAGTAGCTAGTTTGAATTCGAATGTCAAATACATTAATTGATTTATTGAATATTGATTGTTTCATTATAATGATTGACTGATTAATTGATAGATTGACTCGATTCAATAACCATAAATAAACACTATTAATCAAATCATTGTTTTATGAGTGAGTTGCAGTGATCAATTGATCACTGCAACTCACTCACTCACTCATGCACATGCACATACAACGCCGTTAAGGGCCAGTACGCTCAGACGTCGAGCACGGGAACTTCAGGCGTATGCGAACTGAATTGTCCGCTGCATGTAGCAATTCAGCTGGAAATCAACATTTGCCAAAATCCACGCACGACACGTCTTTAGAAATACTCCAATAACAAGACAAATAATGCAAGTGGTATGGTTGTACATTACCTAAATGACAGAACTGCATATTATCGTCTCAGATTACTCTGAATTATGCACGTACATATTATAAACATAATGATTGAAAAGATTTGATAAGGGGGTATCGGCATTTTCGTCGACATTTTTAAATCTCTTTGTGTGTGTATGTCTAGTCTTAGTAACAAGCGTTTGCAATTTTAAAAATCTTGATTAAACGCTCACGTCACGATTTGGTTAACGCGACACTTCGAGTTTTACCGGCATGGAAAACGACAAATTGTTGGGTCACTTTACCCTACACTTCGTAGATTTGGGTGACCTGTTTCACAAAAGGTACAGAACCGTTCACGTGATGTTAACGTGAACGTGACGTGACTGTTCGTACCAAGCCTGGTTGGCTAGTTTACGTCGTACTAACGTTTGGCAAACAACCAAATTTCGACGGGAGGCAAGCCAACGTTATACCAACGTTTCTTCACTACGACATTGTGTCAATGACTTGCGTTGGATATTGGTTGGCTTGTGAACGTCAGACCAACGTTAAATACACAACCACATTTCGACGGTAGGATAGTCAACGTGGGGCCTACGTTTCGCCGACTACAACATTCGGTCAATGAGTGGCGTTAGATATTGGTTGGCTAGTTGACGTCAAACCAACGTTTGACAAACAACCACATTACGACGGTAGGCAAGCCAACGTTAGGCCAACGTTTCGCCTACTACAACATTCGATCAATGGGCGACGTTGGATATTGGTTGGCTAGTTGACGTCAAACCAACCTATAACAAACAACCACATTTCGACGGTAGGCATGCCACCATTAGGCCAACGTTTCTCCTACTACAACATTCGGTCAATGAGCGACGTTTGATATTGGTTGGCTAGTTGACGTCAAACCAACCATTAACAAACAACCACATTTTGACGGTGGGCAAGCCAACGTTAGGCCAATGTTTCGCCTACTACAACATTCGGTCAATGAGCGACGTTGGATATTGGATGGCTAGCTGACGTCAAACCAACCTTTAACAAACAACCACATTTCGACGGTGGGCAAGCCAACGTTAGGCCAACGTTTCGCCTACTACCACATTCGGTCAATGAGCGACGTTGGATATTGGTTGGCTAGCTGACGTCAAACCAACCTTTAACAAACAACCACATTTCGACGGTAGGCAAGCCAACGTTAGGCCAACGTTTCGCCTACTACAAAATTCGGTCAATGGGCGATGTTGGATATTGGTTGGCTAGTTGACGTCAAACCAACCTATAACAAACAACCACATTTCGACGGTAGGCAAGCCAACATTAGACCAACGTTTCGCCTACTACAACATTCGGTCAATGAGCGACGTTGGATATTGGTTGGCTAGTTGACGTCAAACCAACCTTTAACAAACAACCACATTTTGACGGTGGGCAAGCCAACGTTAGGCCAACGTTTCGCCTACTACAACATTTAGTCAATGAGCGACGTTGGATATTGGTTGGCTAGTTGACGTCAAACCAACCTATAACAAACAACCACATTTCGACGGTAGGCAAGCCAACATTAGGCCAACGTTTCGCCTACTACAACATTCGGTCAATGAGCGACGTTGGATATTGGTTGGCTAGTTGACGTCAAACCAACCTTTAACAAACAACTACATTTCGACGGTAGGCAAGCCAACGTTACGCCAACGTTTCGCCTACTATGTAGTGTCGTTATTGGTTGGTTGAATGAGATTTGGCCAGCGATGATAGCAACATAATTATGATACAAATGATGAATACTTATTATTAATCATAACATTTTCCCGCTCAATTTGACACTTTTTCAATCGAAATCATTCAAATTCACGCATTGTCGTGTAATTGTTGGAATCGGTCTTTCAAATTCCGAATAAGTGCATACACATAAGCTTTCGTCAATAGACACCCGAGTACATTAATTACGGGCACTACCCAGCAAACACAAAACGTTTACAAAACGTTTTTATTAGGTCACGTAGGTCTTCGTCTTTAATCAAAGTTTACAAAAACCTTTACAAAACGTTTGTATTAGGTCACGTAGATCTTCGTCTTTAATCAACGTTTAAAAAACATTCTTAAAACGTCTCCAGCATCCGACAGGTTTTCTGCTGGTCCTTGCACTTGAAAGCAAATACATGAAAGGTTTTTTATTGTTTTTTGGTAACGTGCAACGTTTTAAAAAGGTCCATTTTGCACGTTCTAAAAACGTTTTCAATCTTTCACAAATACACGTTTTAAAACGTTTTCACATAACGTCCAAATACCAACTTTGAACCTGTTTAGAACGTTCAGAAAACGTTCAATTGTTAGTTGGGTAGCATTCACGAATGTGCAGCCAAATAATCGTTTGATGAAATTATAATTTATAATGAAAATACAAATAAGATATTAATAATGTTTCGATTTATATAGCGTTTAATACAGTTATTATTACCCCGGTCATCGGGGGGTTATTGGACACACTCACAATCAATCCACACTTGCACTTTCTGATCTCTTGGGAGCAAGGCATGCTGGTCAATAGGGCGCAGTCCACGATATACAATAGACCGCTTCTGTAATGTATGCAAATATTATGCGTATGACGGCAGTAATATTAAGTAAAATTACATACACGTTCCACTCCTACAGGTAAATGGTAAAACGCAGCAATATTGGATTAATTGTCTTGCTTAATTAAGGACAAACGAGAACGCGAACATTTTGCCACACCACGTCTACAAATTGTCACGGTTCAAGTTATGTTATTATATTATGAACACCACCACACCAGTATTGTTTTAGAGCAGGCTGATGAATGCGAAGTTTATAGAATTGATGATTTAATCCATCAACTGTGTACGAATCAGTGACAAAAATGCTGGAAGTGTTTGTTACAAACAGAATCTTCTTAGATTTCGCAAAGGACTAACAACACTTTTCCCTATAGTGCATGTTCATGTTCATATAAATTCGCATAGACTTTGTACACATCCCACTCGGTGCCCCTGGTCATGGGGTATTTATCCGATATCACACTAACTTATGATGTTTTTTCTTCTTGATTACCGATTACATTATGGAGTTTCAAAATGATCTGTAGTGGTACCAGCGTTTTTCCTCATTTGTATAAACGATTTCCAAACCTACGTTATTATTTCCATTTGGGATTGTTTGCAGATGATTTTAGCCGGTTTCTCACTTTTTAGAGAGTATTTACACATAGATTTAAATGTAATGAGGTCAAATATTGACGCATTTCATATAGGTGTAAAGAAAATATATTATACCAAATTCATGCGTTTTAGAAATCGTTTTTTTAGATAATCAAACACGGAGTGTCGAGTTTGAAAGAGCATACAATTGTAATGATAGAATAAACTTAATTTGATCAAAATTGTTTCAGAAAAGCCTAAGATATCCATAAACCTAACATTTTAATAATTGTAGGGAATAGACAATATAACTTTGAATGGGCTGCTAAAAAATTTCAAAATTGCTTCTTCTTTTTAGAAAGGTACTATTAAAGATGTTTTTGAATAATTGTTGATTTATTTGTGATGGTTAAAACCAATATGTTTTTAATGAGCATCCTCCTGAGTTTTAACGTCTCTTTTTTAATGGAAACATGCTTTTTACTTAGTCATTTGTAATTTGTTGTGTTATTAATTTCGAGCATGGTGGAGTAAGTTATAACTGTCTGTTTGTAATGTAATGATGCATGTTTTAGTTACTAAAGCTCACCAAAGCTGAACTCGCTTTATCAAAACTCAACTATCCTTTTAATGAAAACACAAGTGGATTGCACTTCATTTGTAGTAATATAGATACAAATATTACGAAAAAAAGATTGAACCACTGCCATATATTTCACGGGGGAAATTGATTAACAAAATGCAAGATAGCTAAATCAAGACAGATATAGGGAAACAGTCCATTTCATACATTGGGCAGTAATTTTTAGATGAACCTCCATGCGACTTAAAATGTACAATGTCACGATATGGATGTCTTAAATTGTACAATAATTAAAATATATTTTAATTATGTTCTACCAACAATGTATGAAAACGTTTTTGAAACATTTTGGATTGTTGTAATATTATCGATAATACAATGTGCAGTATATACTTGTATTATATAGGTGTTCAAGGGCTAGTTTTGACTTATATACTATGCAAGTCTATCCTGTTTAATAAATGACGGAAAATTGTGAAATATTGTACATTATATGATTTTGTTAAATTTGTAAATTGCTATCGGGGTTCATGATCGATTATAAACGATCATAATAGTGAACAGAAAAATTCCTATGTTTGCTATTATTTGTATTGAAAACAGTGTTATCATATCCTTGTTTTCTATATAATTTGTTGTAACATTATCGATAATATAATGTGCAGTATATACTTGTATTGCTTATATAGTTGTTCAAGGGCTAGTTTTGACTAATATACTATGCAATGTCTATCCTTTTTAATAAATGACGGGAAATTGTGAAATATTGTACATTATATTATGATGTTGTTGAATTGGTAAATTAATACAATTAAATTAAATTTACAAAATTAACAAAATATTGGGGGTGCAAAGCCCCTTTGCACAGCCCCCTCTTTATTCACTTTGATACACCTATTAATTAGTGATTTATGATCGGTAAAGGTTCGTTCCGCAATCGATCCCAATGCGTCGTTAGTGGGCCGACAATAGGTGATTTCATGGTCTTTAAGGCCGGTGTTAGTGTTTATTACACACAAACGCCGGTTTGATAAACACTAACACCAACCATAAACACCATACTTGAAATCACCCATTGGGCCAACGCAGAATCGCTATCAGGGTTCATGATCGATTATAAACGATCATAATAGTGAACAGAAAAATTGCTATTTTTGCTATTATTTGTATTGAAAACAGTGTTAATTTGTCCTTGTTTTTCTATATAATTTATAAAACTATAAATGACACCCGAATATAGTGTTATGAATGATGATTCAAAGGCTGATTATTTTAGAATCTACTCTCATCTACTCTCGGCAGTTACTAACTATTAACAAATGTACATAGTATGTATAGGATATATATATACTAAGTCGATTGCATAGTAAATTGTTAGGACGATAGGATAGGATCGGATAGGATGATAGGTATAGGATTAGGATTAGGTATAGGACATTAGGATACGTATGAAATGTTTGCGTGACGGTATGGTAGAATTTGTAACACTATGCAAACCTATCAATCATTTTTTTTGTAATGGTTGGCTCAAGGTTGGCTCAAGGTTGGCTCAAGGTTGGCTCAAGGTTGGCTCAAGGTTGGCTCAAGGTTTGCTCAAGGTTGGCCCGAAGTCGTATTAACGTTGGGGTTTAGTCGGCTCAATGTTGGCTTGACGTCAGAAATAGCAAAATAATAGGTTGGGCAAACGTTGGCGCAACATCGTAGCAAGACGTTGGCTTATGGGGGTTGGGCCAACGAGGGCCCAGCGGCAAGAATGACGTGGGCCAAACGTCACGTTTTAACGTTGGCCCGACATTGACTTATATAGTCGTATTAACGTTGGGGTTTAGTCGGCTCAATGTTGGCTTGACGTCAGAAATAGCAAAATAAATAGTTGGGCAAACGTTGGCTCAACATTGGCAATTGACGTTGGCGTATGGGGGTTGGGCCAACGAGGGCCCAGCGGCAAGAATGACGTGGGCTAGACGTCACGTTTTGACGTTGGCCCAACATGACCGCCTACATTGGGCCAACGATGGGCCAACGTAGCATTGTTATCTGGGCTGCTGGACAGCACAAACACATTTTCAGAAATATATAACTTTTGAGGGAGATTTGCACAATATCTAGCATTGCCAGTGGGTCACGATATATGGGGCATGTACAAATAGATGTAGGGCAAGTTAACTTATGGACTAGTTTGCTTGCCCATCGGGCAACTGATATTTATTTTCAACTAAACAAGACTGTAAGCAAGCTTGCTGTAAGTGTAACACTATGGCAAATCACGTTCTGGCAAATAGTGGCATACCTATTGTACAGGGCAATTTTTATATTTTGTTGTAACTTTTTTTTCTGTAAATATTTGAAAGGTGGACGTAAACCAACTTGTTTGGAATCCTACACAGAATGAACATGTTTTATGCCTGTACGATGTTCATGGAAAAATGGACACTTCAATAACTGTTTTCCCATCTGGCATTTGCCATAACATGTACTTACATGTATTCACGTTTTCTCTTTGGGCAAGAAAAATGTGGCATGAGCAAATGTGTCACATAAATAGACATACCTTATTTGTTATTGTCCTTTCTGCTCCACTGGAAAAGTGAAGAACTGCTCTCATGCCGTCATCAGTTCCATGATCTTGAATTAGTCCTAAATGCATAAAAATGGGAACAATAATTTAATTATAAAAAGAATTCATTTTAAAAATACAAATTGGTTATCAACAAATTTAGAATTAGATACATTCTGGCAAGCTTTATAATTAAGGGCTCTGAATTTTTGCCTTTAAGTAAATGTAAACGTAGTCAAGAAAAGAATTTAAACTATTTCTAAAAGAGATGTTTGGGACGGTATCTTAAATGCATTAACCCTATTAAGGCCGGGGGGGGGCCATAATGGCCCCCCCCTCCGGAATTTTTTTTATTGCTCCAAAACGCTGCAAGATGACGCGCCGCTGCTTGGTGACTTTTTTCTTTCGGGTCTTGCGCACGTTTTAAAACAAAAATTTCGAAAATCGGACCCTCCGTTACAAAGTCACGTGACCTTTTGTCTATGCATGTCAGCCCGAAAATCGCTAAATTTCGTGATTTGTGTACAAAACATATGGAAATATCAATTTTCATAAAATGAGGTGTATTATTAGATATTTGGTGTTGTTTACATTTTATATGTTGGTTTTGGGGTTCAAAACAGTTAAATTATAGTTAGAAATAAAATAAACAACAAAAACAATAAAATACATAAGTTAAAAAAACAAAGAAATACATAAGAAATTAATAAAACAATAGAAAACAAAAGGAAGAACCGGGCTCTTCCAATTTTTTTTGTTGTAGTATCATTCCAAATGCTCTAAAGAATATATGTAGTGAAAACCAGAGTTTAATTATGAAGAATATATGATTTATGGGTAAAAATATGAATTTCATGACTTATTTGCATAAATTACCATAAATATGCAAATTAATGAATTTTTCAAAATTTTTAAAAATTACCATTGTATTCTATACACTTCACTTATCACGCGTGCAAATTTTTACGGCGATCGGCCGCTCCGCGGCCGAGATCTTAGGGGGGGGCCATAATGGCCCCCCCCCGGCCTGCTGAAGACCTCAAATAGCCCGGCCTTAATAGGGTTAAACATGTATTTCGTACTTCAAAACAGCCAAAATGAAGTTTTCTGAAGAACGCAAGATGCACGAGTGTTGTTTTCTTTTGTTCACGATTCCCTGACCCCGCAGTGAGCAGATAACAAGGGTACATTCGCACAATGGAGTATTTCCCAGGGGCCATATTTTGGAGGCGCAAGCCACAAAGGAGCCTTGGCCCCGGGGATGGTGGGAAGACCCTGGCAGATACGGTCCGGTCGTCCATGGTAAGACATTCCTCTCTAAATGTTCATACATGTCCAGAAATCAGTAGGCTTTTTGATGTACCAAACCCCTCTGGATCTGGGCTGCTGGTCTATAAGTACCAACACCCATTTCCATTCATCCAATGTGGAATGGAGAGCCGGAGAAAATCATGGATAGGCTTACAATCTGCTGTAGCACAAATGCAGCAGAAATTTTGTTGAGAAAGATTTGCAGTTTGCACCAATTCTATCCGTGCACCAATTCTATCCGTGCCAGTGGGTCACGAAATGGTAAACCAGGTCTCGACAGTAGCACTTGCCCGGGGCAGGTACACATTGATGTAGGGCAAGTTAATTTTTCATAAAAGGACTAGTTTGCTTGCCCAATCATACCAAATCGGGCAACCGGCATGGTAACTGATGTTTCTGTTCAACTAAACGAGACTGTAATTCATTACATGTGTGAATCTCATCATCAATTTAAAACTCTCACTCAGTTATCAAATTAAATGTATGAATGTATGCTTGTTATCAGTTGCCTTTTATTTGATTTATTTGCACCAACATATTTGAAATCAGGTATAAAACCTGCAAAGTTTATTCAGCGGTTGAAACTTGAAATTAAGAAAGCGTGATGTCAAAGATGAACAATACAATGTTGCTGTCATGACAAGTTCAATTTAAAACTTTTACAGCTTAACATAGACTCAAAATACTGTATTTTCAACTGATACAGATAGTCAATTACTCACATGACATTCTAAAATTCATTGAATTTGCATTAGTTTCTGATGAGGCAAATCAGGAGGTCCTCATAACCGTCAGGCAACACAAAATCAAAAGGAAAGTCGGATTTTAGGGATCGGGAGCTCTATTAAAAGTAGTAGTACAAGAGTAACTTTTAGGCAATTATGCTGCAACTGCAAGACTATAGTATTATTAGGGATTTCGTGATCAAAATCTAGCAAACGCATGGGCATGATGCATGGCCCCTGGGGTTGAAATTTCTCAAATGTGATCTAGCCGAGTTGAAAAACCGGCAAAGGAAAATGATTATTTAGATTCCAGAGTAAGAAAAATGCAAATGAATTTGATGCAGTCTATTGGCCGAGTGGTGCCGCTCATACTAGTATACTAGATCAAGACAAGGGCCTTGCCTTGGTGGAGGAAAGTACAGATCTAAAAATTGTCCGCGCGTGCACAAAGTATGAATCGCCAAACAAACAAAAACACTGCAATGTTTCAGATATCAAACTATACCATTTGTATTCACTTTTGTTATTGAAAGGACCGTTTGATATTCCAACCACGACAGCATAAATGGTTTTATGTAAGCTGTGGACGTTTCATTACACACAGCGCACAAGAAATGGGCCTAAATTCAGCTCATTCCCGTGTGTTGAGCGATAATAATCGGTCTATCGAAATGAACTACTGAGCTGAGCGTAGTCGTACTATTCATAGATCTACAATAACAAAAGCGAGAATCAAGTCTTCTAAAATTTAAATTTAAATTTCAAAATTTGAGTCAAATTATCGTGAAAAAAAAAAAAAAAAACAACAGCAAGATACACATATTTTATGAGCAAAATGCAGATATATCGTTTGTTATAAGTTTTGAGTCACATGTTCAGTGCTAACTCTAGTTCAGTGCATTCTCATTCTCGGCAAATCTAATTTCAAAGTCAGCCCTAGGGCTAGGCCTGTCCCTTTTCTGGCCGGGTTCTCCCCCGGGCCGGGCCCGGCCAAGTTCCCTGGCAACTACGCCTACTTGTGCAGTGCAGCAGTGCATGAGAAATGTGTAGAGAAGAACGAGTTTGTCATAAAAGAACATCGGTAGTACCTTGGCCATCATAAAATACAATAAAAGTAAAAGTCAGAGTATTTATACAAACCTTATGTTCGATCAGCTGGCCAGATTTGCAGTGTAATTTGAAGGCGTCATGGTCCAGGGTCATGGTGTTTTGTGCGCCGTTTGTTGCATGCACAAAAGTATGCAACGTAATGTTGGATCCGGAATTAATATTGCAGGGTGATTTTTCTGACGTACGCGTCGCATGCATCCGATCCGATCCGGCATCTAATCATCCGCCATGCGGTATCATTTCCTGCACCATCGTTGAAAATTACACGAGGGCGTATCTATACTTACATCCTTTTAACTAAAATATATCGCAAATTTTCCGACGTTTTTTGTTTGCCAAAGGCGTATGTCAACATACATCCTTTTGCCAGACGGATACCGAGCAGAAACCAAGAAGATTTCCACAGACAGGGGCGTATGTATAGATACGCCCTTTTGCCGTACAGAATACGACGATAGTTATGCAATCGGGTACAGAGGGCCCCCGATATCTCAGAAACTATAACTCGAGCTCTTCTGAAATTTGGCCCAATGAAAATTTTGACCTCAAAAACCCCAAGTAGGCAATAAAAAAAAAATGGCCTATTTTCGAGATACGCCTCTTTGCCAGACGACGGCCGAGTACTAATATAAATTGTAAGTTTTTTACAGAGCATGTAGTGTTTTTATATAAATGCACCTTCCTGTGTTATTTAATTCCATACTTTTGTTACCGTAAGCCAAACAGCAAGGTAAAATAGAAGTGTGAAAGCTCCAAGTGATTTGGGGTTGAATTTGACAAAGTTAAAGGGATAGTTGAGTTCTGGTAAGGAGAGTACAGTTTTAGTGAAACTGAATTTTAGTAACCAAAACCTGCATCATTACATTACAAACTAATAGTTATAACTAGAAAGGAACACAAAATTACAAATGACGTAGTAAAGATCATGTTATCATTCAAAAAGAGCCGTTAAAACGTAAGAGGGCGCTCTCTAAACACTCATCGGTTTCAACCATTTTTAATAAAATATTGTGCATCTGATGCTTTGTTGAAATAGTGATTAGATAGAGAAATAACCAACAACTATTTAAATACCTATTTTGTAACTTTTTGAAAAGAGGAAGCATTTTTTTGAATTTTTAACGGCTGGTTCAAAATTCTCTAATAAACCCGGGGCCCCGGGTTTATTACAAATTGTTATATTTATGGATATTTCAGCCGTTTCTGAACCGATTTTGATCAAACAAAGATGATTGTATTGTTTAAATATTATGCTCTTTCAAATTTTAGACTCAGTTTTTCATTACCTCACAAACCAATTAAGTAGTCTAGCGCCCTCTCTACCAAAACTCAACTTTCCCTTTAAGGGATCACTTTAAATAATCGAATAAATGTGGGCCCCACATGTATTCCAATCAGATATGTATATTCATTGATAGTTCAGCTGTTTCTGAACCGATTTTGATCAAATACAGTTTATTCTATGATTATAATCACATGCCCTTACAAATTGTACACTTGGTTTTTCATTACCTCACAAATTAATTATTCCTTGAAGGGCCAATTTTTGAATTCAACGTTAATAACCCGTTCACATTGGAATTCTAAAATCCCCATAGACTTTGTACACAGCCCACCTGGTTCCCATAAGCAGCAGGTTAATGGACCACTTTAATAGATCACTTTGAATAATGCTTACTAGTTTCTCTTCATCCAGACACAGTCCTATCACTGCTCCTCCACTGCCAGAGAACTTAGCTGCAGATCCAAACTGGATGGGAAAGAAACGATATCAAGTTATTTTAAACATAATTATTAGTAAATGACAGGTTCATAACACAAAGCAATAGACCGAAAAATCAGTCTTCATATTCCGCTAGCTGGACGGTCGGATCGCTACATTCAAGACCGAAGTTTGGGCAAAGATTTGTGCGTCGGTGGTAAATCGTCCGCGCAGGACTCGATAGTATGGTGTTCAGTGACGCGCACTCACTAACTAATATGGCTTAAAATCTGCATGCAATAATTTACAACATCGAGACAGTAAGTTCCCAATATCTGACTTCTTTCTTTATTTTACACCAATTTGTTTAATCGTATGTATTAAGTATAAAAAAGCTAAAAAGTAGCCCCATAACTACATGGTCTATGGCAGAATCCCACCAACACAGTACAAATATTTGAGATGTCTGTAAACTTTAACATCCCTGATTTATAAGGCATGCATAATTTAACCCTATTCTAACTGGGCAATTTCAGACCACGTTTTTACTGGGGGGGGGTCAATTTGCCCCCCCCCCCCTAAGATCTCGAAGACCGATTGTCCGATTCACGCGAAATTTTGCATGGAGGTACATTGAAGTATTAGCGACGCGTTCATGTTTTCGTTTAAACGATTCAATGTTAAATATGCAAATTATGCGCATATTAATTACCGAAGTATGCTAATTTATGCAGAAATCCTCTTTTTGTCTGTAAATCCCTAAATATTGCTCAGAATATGCTTATTTTGTGCATAAATATTCTTTATGATTTAATTAACAGGTTTTCAACATTAAAAATTTTCTTTATGTATTTCATTGTTTTTGGAATTTCTTATGTATTTCTTTGTTTTTTCGACTTATGTTTTTTATTGTTTTTTTATTGGAATAAATTATTGACCATTATCCAACCATTTTTAGCCCAAAATTAAATGATTGCAGTGATTAGAATAAAAAATAATGAAGGTTTTGTGTATTCTAGGAAAAAATCAATTTCCATAGGATTTGTACACAAATCACAAAATGTAGCGATTTTTGGGCCGACGATCACTTACGAAAGGTCACGTGACTTTAGAACGGTATATCTGGTCGTCGCAAATTTGGTCTCAAAAGTTGCGCAAGACTTCAATGAAAAAACTCATGAAGTCGCGCAGCAATATTTGCGCGCGTTGCGGAATTATAATGCCAAAAGTCGAGGGGGGGTCAAATTGACCCCCCCCCCCCCCCCCCAGTTAGGATACCCCCCTAGTTAGGATAGGGTTAAATGGATAGTTGAGTATTGGTCAAACTTAACTTTAGTAACTAAAACCTGCACCATTACGGTACAAAGTAATAGTTATAACTTCACCATGCTCGAAAAGTATACACAATTACAAACGACTAAGTAAAACTCCTGTTATCATTCAAAAGGAGCTGTTACAACTCAAGAGGGTGCTATTTAAAACAATCATTGGTTTTGCGGTAGAGTAAAAAATCTGATGTAAGAGTGAACCCCATTAGGTGTTACTGAGCAAATACTTTTTTCTTTCTCTTCTTTCAATAGCAATTTTTAAGTACCTCAACACTTATTTGAAGATTAAAACTGGATGGCAAAGAAGAAAAACAGTATGATCCAAGATTATTATTATTATTATTATTTTACACCAAATTATACTATGACTTTTATATTGGGCAATGGGGCTTAACCCGATCACTACGGGAACCGAGATTTCTCGGTTCCGAGCAAGGGCTATATTAATTGCATAAACATACATGTATGCATCTTGTAAGTACAATATAATTTAACTGAATACAAAGATTGAACCCTTGGCTACATGTATATCAACTTTCCCCGACTCTAGTTGCGTGATTATTGTTTTATTACAATTTTATCATGGTAATACACAAGTCTAATTTCAGGATATTCGTATACAAACCCATACAAGCCAGAATCATAGTTTTCGCATAGAATTTCACTTCGCTGACCCTATACTATGCATATCGATCGCCTCTATTGTGTGAGCTACTTGACCAGCGAACTCACGCTAGGTTGAATAGAAGCGAATACAATGCCATGGTCAACCAGATATCGATCGGTTCTTTTGTGCGCGCCCAGTGGGGTAACACGACCGGTCCGTAAAATAATCTTGTATATAGCTATTGAAGCAGTATATCTATTGCCGTGGTAAAAGGGTTAAGTTGAAGATTCAAACTCGTCACAACCATGTAGTACTATTAGGTGTATGTGCAGACTTTGATATCAAGAAGAACAGGTTGAATTATTTGAAGTTATATTTGAATGATTGACACATAAGTCACAGTACCTGTCTGGCTAGTTCAATCATACGCAAGTTCTCAGGACCAATGACCTCATCTCCATAGACCGTTCTCCTCAGATCAAAGTTGGCATCCATCAGTTGAATCAGTTCGGCCATGTTACCAGCCTCCAGAGCAGTCCTGGGTAAAAAATAGGCAACAAATCAAATCTGAATTTACCACAAATTTAATGTAAATGTTGTCTGCTCTGTTGTTTTCTAGAGTTTTTTGTTCTATATAGCTTCTCCTCCTCGCAAAGTTAGCATTCATCAGTTGAATCAGTTCAGCATCATTACCAGCATCAAGAGCAGTCCTATTTGGAGGGTAAATAATAAGGCAAGAAGCAAAATCTTTTATGACAACTCTGTTTATTGGCAATGTTGCTCATTGGTCTTTCAGAGTGATACAACAGAATGTCAATAGCTTCTCCTTGATTGAAGTTAGCAATCATCAGTTGAATCAGTTTAGCCATGTTATCAGCCGTAAGAGCTGTTCTTTTGGAGGGTGAATAAAAACCACACTTATATTGACAACATTGTTCTGTTGGTTTTAGGGTAATTACATTTTGTTCTATACATGTAGCTTCTCTTCAACCAAAAGTTAGCGTTCACCAGTTGAATTAAATCAGCATGGTTATACCAGCCTCAAGAGCAGTTCTTTGGGAAAAATATATAAACATACATGGTAGAGGCATACACAATATGCTGAAGTCTAATTTAAATGTGGATATGCTGACATCAAATTGATTTTTCTATTCCAAATATTTCCAATCACTCTCCTATGAGCTGCCATCAGCTTTTAAATAAACCTTACATGGCTGCCAGTCTCAAGAGCAGTCCTTTTTATGTGAATTTTCAATTTAGGTTGTTCAGTCGGGCAAGTAAAATTTGATACATTTTGGTAGCCTAAAGCAAATTACTGTTAGCCCGGGACAGCGGAGCAGTGCTTATTTTGAACGGTTGTGTAAAGATATAATTCTTATTTTATTTAAACATTTAGTTCTGGAAAATAATATGATTCAGAAGATGTAAGAGAGGAAATCAGCAAAAATACTCACTTTGCTTGGTCGGTAAAGTCTGCAAATCTCTTCATAGCATCGAGAACCTCTTGGTCTTCTGTGAATGACAAGAGAGTTTGCAATACACAACTTAATGTCAGAAATACAAAAAGACAATAGAGAGGAATCAACCACAGAGATTCAGCTTTTTTTGTCCTTTTAATTTATATTTTAGGGTGGTTTTCACATCATGAATGTTTGCCAATAATATAGTTTACCACACTTTTAATGACAATGTTACTCCGTTGTTTTCTATGGTAACATTTTGCTTTATAGCTTCTGCCTAGGTAAATGTTAACACTCCTAAGTTTAATTAGTTTTAATAGTCAGACTCCTGTTACCAGCCTCAAGAGCACTCCTTTGAAATCCATTCAAAACTATGATGGTATGGCCACGCTTTGAGTTTCTTGGGACACACCAAGACAGTTCTACAAGTTAGGTACAAGGAGGCAGATAAAGAGATGGGAAGATATCATCACCGAATGGACAGGCTTGAAGCTGTGTGACGCTCTCAAGAAGGCAGACAGAGAAAGACATGGGAGATGAGAGATGGATTTGGGACTACCAAAACTGTTTGTCTTACCTGCAACCCATCTGTCCCTGACTGTACAATGTATCTTGCCTGAGTCAATGGGTTTCTGATATGCCAGCTAGAGTTGTTTGGGCCAGGACTAGGCCTTGTGGTACTAGCATGATTATAATTATTGGGAAGGGTGGTTTCATGCAGTTTGGGACTACAACAAATGTTGGTCTACATTTATTTTGGCCTAACCTGCAACCCATCTGTCCTGGGCAGTACTATGTATCTTGCCCGAGTCACTGGTGTTCCTAATGTAGGCAAACCAGAGTTGTTTGGGCCAGGACTAGGCCTTGTGGTACTAGCATGATTATAATTATTGGGAAGGGTGGTTTCATGCAGTTTGGGACTACAACAAATGTTGGTCTACATTTATTTTGGCCTAACCTGCAACCCATCTGTCCTGGGCAGTACTATGTATCTTGCCCGAGTCACTGGTGTTCCTAATGTAGGCAAACCAGAGTTGTTTGGGCCAGGACTAGGCCTAGTGGTACTAGCATGATTATCATTATTGGGAAGGTTGGTTTCATGCAGTTTGGGACTACAACAAATGTGGGTCTACATTTCTATTGGCCTAACCTGCAACCCACCCGTCCCTGACAGTACTATGTATCTTGCCCGAGTCACTGGGGTTTCTGATGTAGTTCAAGCAGAGAGGGACCAAACCAAGGTCTAGTGCGTGACTGACTTGAAAGTGAATAATACTGGTAGGATGGTTTCTTGGGGTATTGGGAATAACAAAGTTAGTATACATAATATATGTTGGCCTTACCTGCAACCCATCTGTCCCTGATAGTACTATGTATCTTGCCCGAGTCACTGGGGTTCCTGATGTAGGCCAGCCAGAGTTTTGGAACCAGGTCCAGGTCCAGGTACAGGTAGTCTCCATGGCCCTGGGTCTCCATCTTGGTCTTGGAGAAATCCATGAATACAGCTCCCTGGTAGACCTGGAACAAATGAACACAAGATCTGTTAGTGAAGCAGGTCTAGGTCCAGGCACTGACAGTCCCCATTGCCTTGGGTCTCCATTTTAGTCTTGGAGAAGTTCATGAAAACAGCTGCTTCTCTAGACTGCTCGCTATTAAATCATTCTGGACACAAGAGCATAAAATTGACCAGTGTTAGATATGACGCATGACCATCCAAATTCATCAACATAAATTGATTACTGAACAATGCATTTGCAAATAATGGATGATGGACAGGACAACTATGATAAACAGCCACCAACGCACGTCTCAAAAACGTCAATGAGTTTTGCAAATAATGAAAATTGATAATTTACTGGAGGAAAAGGGTATTTCTCCTCTGAGTGCCGTGGTTATTAGACCTGTTGATTTGCCCCTAAAAGCACACACTAGACAAGTGTCGAATGATATAGCCACTTGGATTCTAACAAACCTTCTATTTAAGTAGAAGGATATGGAGATTAAGTAATCAATGCAAACATGTCTTACAAACTGGTTCAAATGAATTATTGCAACTTTATTTGGAACTTAAGGGTTAAATCAATGAAAATCCCCCCCATCTTTTTGGGAAACTAACCTGTATGACTCTGTCCTGCAGTCCTGCTCTGATGAAGAGTTCATCAATCTCTACATCCAGGATGAACTGGGGTTGGAGTGGCTTTGGTAGATCCTAATGAAAGAATAATGAGGAAATTGAGGTAAAATGATTTTAGAAAAAAAATTAAAAGAGTAATATTATTTCAAAACATAGAGAAACTGACCAGAAATATATAATATAAATGAAAATGAGCAAAGAAAATTGTGTTTTCCTGGGATTCGAACTCGAGACCTCCGGATTGCTAGACCGGCGCTCTACCAACTGAGCTAGAAAGGCCTTGTGGTGCTGTTCGTCCCAGTACAGGTAGAATTTAAGATTTTAAAAACATAGTATTCATGCACACTGGTGTTACAGTATATCAACATAATTATTTTATATTTGCATGATTCAACCAAAAAAATGTTTGCGGTAACAAATAAAAGTCAAACTCTCAATCAACTATTTGTTATAGAATTTATCCCATGGGTACCCATGCAAAAGACCAATAATAAAATCTCACTAGTTGGATCAGTCATGTGACCACATCATGTGATCAAATCACCTGACTTACCGAGTTGTTGAGATCAAAGAAGTGCATGAGACATCTGAGAGTGGCTACCACTATGGCACTGCTGCCGGCTAGACCCTGGGAATAAGAGACGCAACAAAACAAACAGTTCTTCAACAGTTTATTAAAGTAGACAACTAGAACTGCATACCAACAGTTTAAGTCATTTGACTCTATAGTCTTATAAATAGAAAGGAAATTCTTTTGAAACATAGGAAATCTATGTCAATCATAATTGGCACCGAACTGTGTAAACCTTCAAGGGGAGTACCACCAGGCAAAGAACAACACATTATTATATGTTTTCGTACCGTTTTGTGATATCAAATAGATACCCAACATTTTGCAAAAGGTTGTGTAATTCATAAACAAAGCAATTAATTTCCACCACTTACGGAACCACTACTATATCCTGGTTCCGAACGGGCCAAACATTTGCTCGTGCGCCAATGCTATTCACGCGTACGTTGGGAGACAATAGAATCCCGGGCGATTCGTTCGCTCTGGACAAAGTAGTCTCGTACATGCAGACCCATGAACGCATGCTTTAGAATGGTGATGCGTTTTCCAATTTTATTTTTTTTTCTGGAAACATATTTTTGTGAACTTGTTGGTGGAATGGAATACTAAAGATGTTACCTTTCATTTATAAGAATATTATTTTTTGGGTGGTGGTACCCTTTAACAATTTGTTTACAATGCATTCTTCACAAAGGGCGGACATGCATTGCATTGTTTATTTTGAACAATGATATATAACCAAAAAGATAAAACAATAATAAATACATGTACTCACAACTTGGCGTGGAATGTTGGTGTCATATTTCAACTTGAAGTTTCTCTTTGGAAGGGCTAATCTGAAGAAAGAAGTGACAACATATCAACATTTTAAGTGATTATAATAATGTTTGATTTGCATCAATTACATGGCATGTCATCAATTACATGTAACCATAAAGTAGGAATTCATATACAAATGATTCACTCAGTAAAAGCAGGGATATCCCAAGCAAATGCGGACCAAGTATTGCTGCGTTACTAAATAATAACCCTCCAATCATCCTCCCTCCAATGGCAAAATAACAAGCATTTCGGTTTCATACAAGGACGAGAGCTATTTTAAGGCAAAATTGATCATTGTTTTCCTCTACAAAGTGGCAACTCCTAATTTTTGTTGACCGATCAATGACATAAAAATAGGTGGAAAATATTTAGTAATGACCATTTAAGACAAATATGAAGTGACTTTGCCACAAAGTTCCCAATTTGAACGCCAATATCTGTTTTAATAATATCACAATGTGTTGCCAATTTAAGGATTTTTCTAAATTATAGTGATTTATGCAATAATAAAAATCATTACAAAATAACTAAAGCAGGTAGAGTAACAAAATAGGGCTCTAAAAATAGAGGAATTTATGCTCTTTCTTCCTGTACACTTCACATAACTAGTCTTCTTCTTGTTTAAGTGTAGGACTACCAAACCACAAATATGTGGGCCTTAGGCACTGATTAGTACACAAATTGTCTTCAAATAGGAAATACAATGCCCAGTTCTCCTGATGATAAAATGATGATGGTGGCATCCATGGTGCGACTGCATATACCTGGTGAAGCTTCCGGTAGTACCATGTTATAGTTCTAAAATGAACTGTTGAAACAGAGATAGAGAAGTGGATAGATAGGGGAAGAGTATTCTTTCGTAATATATTAGTTCTGGGAAGAACTAATGAAAGGAGATAGGTAAAAGAGAGATTGAGAGGATCATTCTCTCGTGGAATTCAAACAATAACTCAGCTGCTTATTGAGTTAGGTGAGTATACATGTAGGTGTCTGATTTTCTTCAAAGTTTGTACTACATCTTACCCCTGTTCTGAAAAGTACTGGTAGAACTTCTTGCAAGTTGCTTGTAGCTATCGCAGCCCTCTGAGATACCCCTCCTTTTTGCTGAAGCCATGCAACTGCAAGTCTTTAATTGTCATCAAATTTAAAGGGCAATGCAACTCAAGAATAGAGTTTATCCTACTTCAACATCGTAATATGCCTGTTTATTATATATAACATTACTCCGACTCAGATTTCTGCTTTGGAAGAAATATGTGAAAACTCTATCGGGTGTACCACTATTCACGCGAACACTGGAGGCCGCCATTATTAGGTTTGTGCGGACTACGGTCAATGATATGCCCTAATGCATTTCAATAGCACCAATTCACACCATTGTCTGAATACTTGTAGGTGCTTTGAAATCAGTGAAAAGCTTTTTGTTCGGCCCTTAGCACATACGTCAGAGTTTGCAAAGCATGTCGGGTAATTACAAGAACATGGCCGCTCCCATCATCTTTTGCCGCCGTAAGAATTAGTAAAATGTGGGTACGTTCACGTAAGGATTTCATGGGATCCAGGAGGCCAACATTGCCAAGTTATGTATCAAATCAAATGTCTGTTCACCCTCTAAACGATAATAATAACCGAAAGCCATAGTTTCATTGCCCTTTAATGTTGATTTCATACAGATACATGTAGCTTGAACAAAATAAAACATAATGCATACAGATTGATCATGACGTTGTTTTTTTGTGTGTAGCATGAAAACAAATTGTAGCATTGCAATAAATTCATTCTTACCCCTGTTCTGAGCAGTACTGGTAGAACTTCTTGCAGGTAGCCTGTAGCAACCGCAGCCCTCCAAGATATCCCTCCTTTCTGCTGATGCCATGCAAGTCACCGAGGCTACCAAACTCTGTAGGGTCATTCAAGGGGTGTGGTACCAAGATCTAGGAACAAAATACAAAACAAAATAATAATAAATAAATAATGTATTTCTAGCTCAGTAGGGAGAGCATCCGTCTAGCAATCCAGAGATCTTGGCCCGTATTCACAAAGGAGGTTTGTACAAACCCGGTTCAAACCGCGGTTTTACATCTATGGAATGCCAATTGTAAACTGATGGAGAGAGAATGTGTACCATCAACATTGTTAACAAGTAAGGAATTTACATTCTCTCTCCATCAGTTTACAATTGGCATTCCATAGATGTAAACCGCGGTTTGAACCGGGGTTTGTACAAACCTCCTTTGTGAATACGGGCCAATGGGTTTGAATTCCAGGAAAGCCCTATATTATTGTTCACTTTCAGTTATGTTATATATTCATGGTCAGTTTCCCTGTTTGAAATGAACTACAAATAAATAAATAAATAAATAAATAAATAAATTTGTGTCCATCTGGACTCACTAGTTACCCGTAGGCAAATCG